>JACEEZ010017083.1:67500-112500 GCA_016584305.1 Chionoecetes opilio
AGGTGGTGGGCAGGTGGCGGGGCAAGGCAGGGGGGGGGGGGGGGGGGAGATTTAGGCGTGTGGAAAGTATGAAGGAAAAGGCGATGAAGTGAGGGAGGTGAGGAAGAGGAGGAGGAAGGATGTGGTGGTGAGGTGGAACGGAGGAAGAGGAAGACTTATAGTGGAGGAGATAGAAAGGTATAGGTGGTGGAGGAGGTGTGGGTAGGGGGAGGGGTAGTGAGGGGAGGGGTATGAGTAAATGAGGACAGATGAGGGTAGGAGAGGAAGAGGGTAAGGGGAGGTAGGTGCATGTGAGTAGGGGGGGTTCTATCGGTGGTGGTGGTAGGTGAGGGGGGAGGGGGGTAAGGGTGAGGGGGAGTGGGTGTAGTAAGGAGGGGGAGGGGGTTGAGGGGTAAGGGGGAGTGTAGTAAGGAGGGGGTAAGGGGGAGGGGGTGTAGTTAGTAGCCTGCCAGTGATGAATACCAAAACGCCTCAAGTCTCACGCAAGACTCACAAAGAGGAATAATTACAACCTACTTTCTTCCCTTCGATCCTTCCCTCTGATATTTGTGTACCTCAATATCTGCTTTCTGTTCAAATATTCTACCACCTCCACTTAGCAACTCTCTCTCTCTCTCTCTCTCTCTCTCTCTCTCTCTCTCTCTCTCTCTCTCTCTCTCTCTCTCTCTCACACACACACACACACACACATACATATAAGGATCCTGCACAAATATGAGATACCTAAAAATAACGCAGCCAACGCAAGAACACCTACAAGTTATCGACGCGTGTATCATGCTAACTAAGCCCACACGTATCAACTTGTGCAGTACAGGTAAAACAAGGCAAGCTTCCCGGAGGTCGAGTTTGCTTAAGCGTTGTTGCAGCAGCGGCCAAGGCAAGACAGACATGGCCAAGGTGTCCACAAGGCTCGTGGCCACAGTATGAGTCGGAGTTGTCAGTAAAAGTACGTACGTTTGAACTACCTTGGTGTGAAGTAGCGCGTACGTACAGGTCCTGGGGGGAGGATGGAGTGATAATATGACGTCCTCGCCCCTCCCCCCGGCCGCCCTGCGCAAGCGTACGTCCTCTCCTGCATAGCCTTGATTTCCCCTCCCTCCTCCCCTGCTTGCCTCCACTCCCCCCCACCACACCCCCACCCTGTCCCTCTCCCCCACTCACTGACCTTGATTCAGAATTACTGACAAGTCCGTCAAAACCACGTCCACACACAACTTGCGTGCGTGTGTGCTTGCGTACGTGCGTGTGGAGCAAAACAAACACGTCCCAGGGTAAACAACCGAGAAATCCCGGGTTCGATCCCCGGTCGGAGCGAAGACAGACGGGCGGTCTTCTTAAAACCCGAGCCCCTGTCCACCCAGCAGTGAATGGGTACCGGGTGTTAGCCGGGGGTTTGTGACCCGCCTCCCGGGGTGATGGCTTCGGCCAACACTAAGCACTAAGGATGAATGATAAAATAAATGTTGATATGGAGACGGGGCCATACGAGCGTTGCTTAGGCCCTGTAAAATACAACTAGATGAATACACACACACACACACACACACACACACACACACACATACACATACACACACACACACACACACACACACACACACACACACACACAGGAATGAACAGCGAGACTGAAGCGAGGACCCAATGGCCTTTCATGGGCCACAGTGGAGAATGGAACGAATGGGGGGTGAGGGGGTATGGGGGGGAGGTGAGGGAGGAACCAGGTATAAGCAAGGTGATGGGCGGGGGAGTGGCTGAGGGGCGAGGGGAAGGCGCCAAACTGAGGGGGGGGGGGGGGGCAGAGGTGGGAGGGACTGAGGGGAGGGACTGAGGGAGGGAGGGGTGAAGGAGGGACTGAGGGAGGGGGGAGGAAGGTATGCCGATTCTTCTATAACCCTTCTGTAATCCTTGGATAATGAAAGTGAATAGCAACCTACATGCATGCACACGTCTTTACAGATGGAGGAGCAGGAGGAAGACGACGAAGAGGAGGAGCAAGACGACGAGGAGGAGGAAGAGGAGGAGGAGGAAGAAATACTAAGGAAGAACAGACAGCAACAGCCCTGCGTTGACCGTCGTTCACCAATGATCTTGTATCCATTACTATACGAGGCATGCTTGTCCAATCAATATCTAAATAGTCGTTATGTTCACATTATCGAAGCCGTGGAACATTTTAAACAGGTCTATTAAGTCTCCTCGCAACCTACGTTTTGACAAACTGAACAAGTTAAGTTCCTTCAATCGCTCTTTGTATGACTTGTTTCCCAAGCGCGGAATAATATTAGTAACTTTTCTTTGTACTCTCTCCAGGTTGACTATATCTTTTCTATACCGGACCAGAACTGAGCGCAATATTCAAGATGAGGACGCACGATCGCATTGAAAAGTGTAACAATTACGTTTTCAGACTTACATTCGAAAGTTCTTCCTATGAAACCAGTAAATTTGTTAGCCCTCTTAACAACTTCTGCACAATGGTTACGGGGCTTCAGGTCGTGGCTTACAATAATCCCCAGTCATTTTCTTCGGTAACATTGGACAGTTCACGTCCGTCCATTGAGTAGTTAATTTGATCGTTATTATATATATATATATATATATATATATATAATTTTTTTTTTTTTTTTTTTTTTTTTTAATTTTATATATACACACACTTATTATCACCAAAACAGAGGAGGAGGATTAAAATTAGGATTAAGAATACGATTTAGAGGAGGAGAAGAAGAGGCAGTTTTGAGGAAGAAAATAACATAATCATACATGTATTATTTAATGTTATTAACATAATCATACATGTATTATTTAATGTTATTAACATAATCATACATGTATTATTTAATGTTAACATAATCATACATGTATTATTTAATGGCAAGTGAAAGACCGGAATAAGAATATCACGTGTGTTTAAAAATTCATGAAAACTCCCAACATCTGACATTTGGGAAGACTCGTCCGTGTGTGTGTGGGGGGGGCGGGGGGGGCCCGCGTGTGTGGGGGGGGGGGGGCGGGCGGTGTGGGGGGGGGGGCAGGTTTGTGTGTGGGGGGGGGGGGGGGCCGTGTGTGTGGGGGGGGGGGGCAGCGTGTGTGTGTTTTGGGGGGGGCAGCGGTGTGTGGGGGGGCAGCGTGTGTGTGTGGGGGGGGGGCAGCGTGTGTGGGGGGGCAGCGTGTGTGTGGGGGGGGGGGCAGCGTGTGTGTGGGGGGGGGGCAGCAGGGGGGGGGAAGAAGGAGGATGAAGAACAACAATTAATTACGATAACAATAAAAAAATATCATAATGATGAAAATAATAATAACTTAATATTTTCACCACTGCTTTAATAACTAATTATCACCAAAACAGATGAGGATTAGGAGAAGGAGGATTATAATTAGGAGGAGGAGGAGGAGAAAAAAAAGTAGATTATATTGAAGAAAATAAAAAATGAAAAGGAGGAGGTGGAAGAGGAGGAAATAAAGTCGCCGCCGAGTCTCACCGAAGCGAATTTATCTTCATGGCGTAAAGATTGTAACAAAATATTTTACTAAAACTTGTGAATAAACCAAAACAATATCGAGGCAACAATCCTCGGCTTTGTTCCCTCAGGCATTCCCTCGTCATATCTTCCCCTCTCTCTCCTCTCTCCCCTCTCTCTCTCTCTCTCTCTCTCCCCTCCCCCAAAGCCAAAGTCTCAACATACACACAGGAAATGACGGGTATCGAAGCCTCGTCACTTGTGTTTATCGTCGGTCGCTTCACCAACAATAAATCTTCAGCAAGACTTGGGATCAACGAGGACAGCGGATTCTTGCCTCTCCACCTCGCTGCTTCCTTGGCCTTCTTTCCTCCACTTGCCTGCCTCCTCCGTCCACACACACCCCACACACAAACACACACACCCCACACACACACACTGTAAGCCCTGCAAATATGTCCCTTCTTTACCCACCACCTTCTCTCTCCTCCTCCTCTCCTTTTCCCCTTTCCCTTTCCCTCTCCTCCTCATCGTGAATAGAGACTCAAGAGAGAAGAATAATACCCGCTCGTTCTCACGCTCGGTTCTCACGGCGTCGATACGAAGAAAGGAAAATAAAAAAGAAAACGAGAGAAGATCAAAAAAAATGACGCCTGTAATTTGTAGACATACGGGAAAAACACTTCCCTCCTCTCTCTCTTCTTCTCTCTCTCTCTCTCTTCTCTCTCTCTCTCTCTCTCTCCCTCTCTCTTCCTCTCTCTTCTCTCTAGTATCAAAAATTCCTCTCCTCTAATCCTGACCACTTCCTCTCCTCTAATCCTGTCCAATCTTAACCTAGCCTACCACACTCCCTCTTGACTGTCTACTGTTTTACGCTACTCTCTCTCTCTCTCTCTCTCTCTCTCTCTCTCTCTCTCTCTCTCTCTCTCTCTTTTCTCTCTTCTCTTGATCTGTTTTTTCCGCATTAGATCACATACATTTTTTTTCTCAATCTCTTCATTTCTTCATTGGCAAGCGTCAACAATGTACTTTATCACCTGAACGTTCTAAATCAGCGACTGCCTTCCATTCAGTTCTTTTCCTCCTCCTTGAAAGAACACAAGCTAAATATAAGTTTATATAACGATCCAGCCATCATAAGACTTATCACAATCCACTTCAAACTTTATAATTGTGTCAATGCAACAAGTGTCTCCCCGCCTTACCTGCCTCAGGGAAAGTAGAGCAGGAAGGAAGGAAGGAGGGAGGGGGAGGGGATAGGGAAGGAAAGCAGGGACTCACGCAGACGAACCCACAGTCACCATTGATTAAATCGGACCCTTTCCCTTCCCCGCTCACCCCCCTTCCCCCCCTCCCCCCGTCCCGCCACCAACAAGTCGGGTACGAGGACTCGGGACTCGGGACTCGGGACGCCAAGACAGTAATCAAACAAAAATCTGGCGTCAATCCCTGAACTTGACAACTAAACTCCTTTCTCGGGGAAGTAACCTTCGCATGAATCACGACGGCCGGTGAGGCTCGAAGGGCAAGAGCAAGAGCAGGAGGAAGAGGAAGAGGAAGGGCCCCACGCCGTGCCTGCGGGGATGTTGGTGCCAAGAATTGCTCGTTTTCCCTCCTCTTGGCTTTGCAGCTTTTAGCGAGTCCCTGAGCCGCGGGTTCCATCAGTTCGTCTTTGTCACATCCGCGTCGGATGCAGTAATCTTATTGGCATTAAATGGCCGTCATGTGGCAAACTTCGATAAGCTGATGTGACGGAGGGTGAGCCTCTGCGGCCATGCAGGGCAGCGAGGGTCGCCCATGGTAACCATGCGAGGCTGTGACTCATGACTCATGACTCATGACTCACGGCCTCCCTGCTGCCCACCACACGACGCGGGGCACGGGAGGGCGAGGTGAGAGACGAGCACCACACAGGCAGACTCTCGCCTCGGGGCGGCGAGGCAGGGAGGGTGCACGCAAAGTGGAAGAAGTAGGGTGCACGTGCCTGCTACTGCCAAGCCAACATGACGGCGGCCAAGGGCTGACTAAAGACACACTAATGAGGCAGGCAATACTATTCACTTCTCCGTCATATCAACATTAAAGAAAACACTAATATAGAGAGAACAAGAAATTGCCTGAACTAATCTGTCTAATCTGTTCAATAAAGAGTATTTCAGAAATCACTTCTTTCTGTGCTGGTGTAGCTTTGCGAGGTTACACATTGTTCGCCGCCTCCAATGAACTTGCTCTCAGACTCCAATGCTCCCTCTAGTCTAGACAGTGTGCGTGAGGAGGCCGCGCCTATCTTGTCAGGAGCATGGAGGAGGCAGTATAAATTATATAGGTATATAACCTGCATTGTCAGGAGGGCGATGAGGAGGATGAGCAGGCGACACACAAAGACCATTGTTGCAAAGAGGCTGCCGGTCAATGGTCTTGTCAACTCTGCTTTCTTCTCAGACACTCAAATCTCCGCCTCATCAATGCATCGTTCTCCTCTCTCTATCAGTATTAGCACGTCACACAGAGCTTTACAAGTGAACAGCAACAGTTTTCCTCTGAGTCAAGAGTCTTTACAGTATCAGATTCCTACGCATTCCGGTGCTTTCCATCGCATCGCCCAGCGCTGTGGCGATACACTTGATCCATGTCTCTGGTCATAGGTTCAGTTTTCAATTCTAGGAAGAAATGGAAGGAACTGCGCGTGTTCCTTGTCTTAGAAAACCTCAGAAGTTAAAGACGCTGCAACAGCCTTTACCTAGTCTTTGAACCCGTCACGAAGTTTTTATGAGCTCATATGACTTAATAAAAACTTCGTTACGGGTGATTAAGAGACAGAGTGTTTAGCGAGCCAGCAAGCGGGCCATTACACCATTACCTAACTATCGGGCCCTGAGTGAATAGAGGCGCATGGCCGCCGCGCCTCGCCTTGCCGTCCACGTAACGCCCAGTACGTGACGCCCTCTAAGGCCGAGTCTTTACGCCGTGGCTGCACACACACACACACTATTTACCAAGGATACTGTACTCTTATTATCCTGGCTATTTATCCTGCTTGTCAAGGCATCACACAGCCACGAGGCATGTCTCGCCCCACACCCTGCATCACACACACTCACACACACCTCAACACTCCCCAGCACGGTGCTGCTGCTGTTGTTCAAATTCATAGGTTTATTGCCCATGCAATCACATATATGTTTATACTAGCCTCAAAGCCGCCCTCCGGGTGGACTTTTTGGCTAGCTTCTGCGGAGGGCTATTGGTGGGCCGAAGGCCCACCAAACACAGACTCTCCAGATAGCCCCTTCTAACTTTCCTGAAATCATGGATGTAGAAATGTATGTATTAACGCCAACCCATTCACATCACCTCCAACCCATTCACTCACCCATTACCCATCACCCCCCACCCATTCACTCACCCATTACCCATCACCCCCCACCCATTACCCATCACCACACCCATTCACTCACCCATTACCCATCACCCCCCACCTATTCCCTCACCCATCACCCCCCACCCATTCACTCACCCATCACCCCACACTCATTACCCATCACCCCACTCATTCACTCACCCATTACCCATCACCCTACATCAAGGTTTCCTCAATTCTCGCAACCCACAATTTTTTTTCACAATTCTCGCTAATAGGCTACTCAAAATAAAAAAATAATAAAAGTGATCGGATCATCCCACAAGTGGGCTTAAAATGTGCCCCTGGTCGAGCTGGTTCCAAAACTGTGCCATATGATGGGATTGTGCCACGGGGGGCGGCACCTATCGCGGACACACACACTTTCGCTTATATTATTATAGATAGATTATACAATATGAATGGCTTGGCTGGACCCACTAAATGTAAACATTTTTGGCAGGCCCCAGAAGTGAATATTCAAATGTTGTTGTTGTTATTGTTGCAGGTGGTGGTGGTGGTGGTGGTGGTGGTGGTGACTTCTCTCCGATACCCCACATCAAGAGGAAACGTGCATAGGAAGTCAATGAAATATACTACGGAAATCCTCTCTCTCTCTCTCTCTCTCTCTCTCTCTCTCTCTCTCTCTCTCTCTCTCTCTCTCTCTCTCTCTCTCTCTCTCTCTCTCTCTCTCTCTCTCTCTCTCTCTCTCCAGTGTGTGTGTGTGTGTGTGTGTACATGTTTCTCTTCACCTATTTGTATATTTATAGGATTGAGTCAAGCTCGTAATGTCCCGTCTTTTAAAAACTAGATAATCACATTTTTCTTCCAGAGTTATGTATACAATTGACACCCACACCTTGCTGTGTTAGAGCATTTCCCTTATCTCTTCCCGGCCCTGAGTCTCCGTCTTGTGGATCGCCCAAGACGCGGCGAAGTCCAGTGCGTGACAGCTGATGGAATGGCGGGCATACGTGACTGACGAGAGCACCATGACAGGCCGTGACACCCGGACTGCCTTGCCCAGAGTAACAGATACTTGCCTAGGTTAACATATTTCTTACATTTGTGCCTATAGCGCCTGTAGGCAATGGTGACCCAGGGCTCGGATGGTAGGCTCTGGAGGTTCACTTGGGGGCTCTGATGGTTAATTGGTCCTCGCCCGTGGTGGCGCAGGCAGGATTCTTATAGTGATGCCTGTGATTAGAGGCTCATGCCGCCCCCCTGTGTCCTCCGATGCACTCGCAATCGAAGGTAGAGTTGATGGGCAGGGCATGTGGGTGTTCTTAGGCCACTCGACGGTGCAGAAAGGTTTTGGTTTTCTTCGGCGATCGAACTCGGGTCACCGAGAACGCCAGTCGGAGACGCTAACCACTCCGCTACCGCCTCCCCTATATATGTATATATGTATCTGTTACTGTTACTCTGGCCGTACCCTGACACCCCTTACAGGAACTACCTCGTGTAGGTCTCACGGCCTCTTGTAGCTTCCTTATTTTCTTATGTTCTTATGTTTGTTATCGACCCGTATAGCGGAGGCGTGCGCTATCTGCCCCGCCCCGCCGCTGGGACACATCCATGACCTAGATACTTCCGCTGCCTCACACCTGATGCAAACTATTTGTGGCTGAAACACGTGTGATGGGTAAACAAGCCGCCCTGGGTGAGCCTCGGTGCCAGACTGCCGGTGCTCACTCAAGACTCCCCAAACCACACACACACACACACACTCAGCCTTCACCAGGAACACCCAGAAACCCTCACCACCACTACCACCAGCACCACCACCTTCACCACCACCACCACCTTCACCACCACCCACCACCACCACCACCACCTTCACCACCACCACCACCACCTTCACCACTACCACCTTCACCACCTCACAACCACAAGTCCACCACGCTTACCAAACCATCGCCTCCACCGCCCTCAACCGACCCACAAAATTGCCAAACGTAATACATATATTTGAACAAAATCTTCAGGGGGAAAAAAGTTTGTGGGTGAATAATTTAGAGTAAAACAGACCATTACAAGGCGCGGTTTTCCCTCACAATGCAGTCACGTAATGCAACGACTTCTGCAGACCACTGACCCATGGGGGGGGGGGGGGGGGGGGGGGGGGGGGAGGAGAGAGAGACGAGGAGAGAGAGAGACGGAGAGAGAGAGAGAGAGAGAGAGAGAGAGAGAGAGAGGAGAGAAAAGAGAGAGAGAGAGAGAGATAATGGACAAGTAGGATTCCCAATTTGCAGAGTTGGAGGAGAAGCCAAGACACAATCAGGGGAGTATTAAGATATTATCCCAGTGTTCCCTGCTGCTCCCCTTCCTCCCCTGCTTCCCGCTCCCCTTGCTTCCTCGTCTCGAGAGTCTCGTAATGGCATTTCTTTAGCGTGTTTTACTGTTTTTTATTTGATAATATTATAGAACAAACATTTACGAAGATTACAGTATATCATATATACTGATAAACCAGTCGCCGCACAGGTTGTAAATGGGTGCTAAGCTCTCGGTAAAGATACAGCCTCCCCGCTGCACCCACACAGGATGCAAGTACATGCCACATCGCACAAAAAAAATATCAGAAACACCCAAAATTCCCCAAGTACTACATTTTTCTCCGAGTCTCCGCGCATCTGTATCAGGGAGGGCTGGGAGGCTTCCTGCTGTGACGTCGCCGAGCCGTGGTGTGTCGTCTGCTGGTCGCCAGTTGTGTTTTGAGAGCTCGGGGAATTTACAGATTTTGAATGCGGATCATTTAAAAACGGGTGACTGGATGCAAAAAGTGACAACATATTGTTGATATACTCAATCATGGCTATATTTTGACTGCATTAAATCAGGAATGATGAAATGGTCTGGACGATTACTTTAAGGAGAACGGACGTACTGTACATACATACATACATAGTTTACATACAAGGCTATTTGGAACGACTCTTCTCGCTTAATACAAAGTTTTAATGTTTTTTTTAGCTTCACTACGTTGTCCCTTTCTGTAGTGTGTGTTTGTGTGTGTGTGCATGTGTGTGTGTGTGTGTGTGTGTGTGTGTGTGTGTGTGTGTGTGTGTGTGTGTGTGTGTGTGTGTGTGTGTGTGTGTGTGTGTGTGTTGACCTGCTCAACACACAGGAAAGGCAAACGCTGGAGGAGACAGACAGGGACCCCGAGGCGCCACCCCCCCTCCCGCCGCCACATCCCTCCCATCGCACCACAGGCATTATTCATATGCATGACTAACTTCCTTACACTTCCCTGAAATGCATTACCGGGAGTGACATAAGAGTAGATATACCCCTTTCCCCTCCCCCCTTTACAAACACACACATACACACACACACACACACACACACACACACACACACACACACACACACACACACACACACACATACACACACACACACACACACACACACACACACATACACACACAAAGTACTAATACCAAGACTTACACAGACCACCCCCCCGACCACGTAGCGGCAGTAAGCGTCTGGAGGGCATGAGGAGCGCCGCTGCATGCACACACGCCTCACACGCGCTTCATCAATGCTGCACCGCCGGGAGTATGACATTGTATACTACATATCTAAGTACATAAGTCTTGGGCGGGAGTACTGCTTGCCGCCATAATCTGAACGTACTGTAGCATATTATCCCCCCTGAGACAGACGGCACAGTATACTCGCACCGCAGGGAAGTACCCACGCGGCGCCGCGGTGAGGTGCGTCGCGCTGCTGTGTTGAGGCACTGTTGTGCTCATGACGAGTAAATGATAATATAATAGGAAACACTCGTCACCAATGCCAGTGAGTCTTTCTATTCTATTGATTCCTCAACCTCATCATGCATGTTGCGTAACTCTGTGTGTGTGTGGTGTGTGTGTGTGTGTGTGTGTGTGTGTGTGTGTGTTGTGTGTGTGTGTGTGTGTGTGTGTGTGTGTGTGTGTGTGTGTGTGTGTGTGTGTGTGTGTGATGTATGTGTGTGTGTGTGTGTGTGTGTGTGTGTGTGTGTGTGTGTGTGTGTGTGTGTGTGTTGTGGTGTGTGTGTATGTGTGTGTGTGTGTGTGTGTGTGTATTCATCTAGTTGTATTTTGCAGGGCCTGAGCATCGCTCGTATGGCCCCCGTCTCCATATCAATTTTTTTTTATCATTCATCCTTAGTGCTTAATTTTGGCCGAAGCCACCACCCCGGAGAGCAGGTCACAAACCCCGGCTAACACCCGGTACCCATTCACTGTTGGGTGGACAGGGGCTTGGGTTTTAAGGAAACAGCCCATCTGTTTCCGCTCCGCCCGGGGATCGAACCCGGGACTTCTCGGTTGTGAACCGAGCGTGCTTCCCCTACACTACGGAGTACCCCCTGTGTGTGTGTGTGTGTGTGTGTGTGTGTGTGTGTGTGTGTGTGTGTGTGTGTGTGTGTGTGTGTGTGTATAGTGACTAGCGATGAACTTTATTAAAATTTTAAACTTCCAATCAATAGCTTGAAAACATGGTGGTGGCGGTGGTGACGGTGGCGGTGGTGGTGGTGGCAGTGGTAACAGTGTTGTTGGTGGTGGTGGCGGTGGCGGTGGTAAGTGTTGTTGTTGGTGTTGGTGTTGGTGGTGGTGTGGTGGTGGTGGCGGTGGTAACAGTGTTGTTGGTGGTGCAGAGTGGAAGTAACACCTGCAGTGGCTATGATAGCGGTGGTGGTGGAGGTAACACCTGTGAACACTCTCCCAGAAGGAATATATATACACGTACAGACATACATACAGGTTTTTAACAAAGCCACAACACACACACACACACACACACACACACACAACACAATAAAGAAAAGAAATATGTTAAATCAACTGTCACATCGACGAAGTCTATCATCGAGAAGTTTTAGTTAATAGTAGTAGTAGTAGTAGTAGTAGTAGTAGTAGTAGTAGTAGTAGTAGTAGTAGTAGTAGTAGTCGTAGTTAGTAGTAGTAGTAGTCGTAGTTAGTAGTAGTAGTCGTCGTAGTTAGTAGTAGTAGTTAGTAGTAGTAGTAGTAGTAGTAGTAGTAGTAGTAGTAGTAGTAGTAGTTAGCAGTAGTAGTTAGCAGTAGCAGTAGCAGTAGCAGTAGCAGTAGCAGTAGTAGTAGTAGTAGTAGTAGTCGTAGTTAGTAGTGGTAGTAGTAGAGTTTGTATAGTAGTAGCCGTAGTAGTAGAGTTTGTATAGTAGTAGCCGTAGTAGTAGTAGTCATAGTGAGATCAGTTAACTCAATGGCACAACCACACATGAGTCGCGACCAGTCACGCGTGCACGAGACGGAGCTGAGGATTACCTTTTCAACTTGTTCTATATTGAAGAAGAAAAAATAACTTATCCCTGCACACGCTCCGCCACCCACCACAGTATTTCCCTTCCCTTCTTTCACTGCCATTAATAATCGCGTTACTATTCACAGCTATACCATTCCATTCCATTCCCTTCCCTTCTTTCACGACCAATAATCGCGTTAATATTCACAGCTATACCATTCCATTCCATTCCCTTCTTTCACGACCAATAATCGCGTTAATATTCACAGCTATACCATTCCATTCCATTCCCTTCTTTCACGACCAATAATCGCGTTAATATTCACAGCTATACCATTCCATTCCATTCCATTCCCTTCTTTCACGACCAATAATCGCGTTAATATTCACAGCTCCACACGGCTATACACTCGCACGCCGCTGTGAATGCAGACAATGGCGCGAGAATAAACGAGTCCTGCTGAAAATCTTGACACAATGATAAAAACGAGTCTTTTTTTTCATTACCTCACATAAATAAAACATCTCCGCTACATCCGCTGACGTATCCACCACCACAACCACCGCCATCACCACGCCCACCAACATCACCACCACAACCACCGCCATCACCACGCCCACCAACATCACCACCACCACAACCACCGCCATCACCACACCCACCAACATCACCATCACCACACCCACCAACATTACCACCACCACAAACAACAACAACAACAACAACAACAACGTGCCAAGAGTTATTCTTGGAAGGTGTTCCATATTATACAGCGCAGCGGATACACACAGATAGGCTGTAAGAAGGAGAAATAGCTTCTAAATATAGCATCACCAGGGGAAGGAAGGACGAGAATAAGGTTGCCTGGAAAACACACTCTCTCTCTCTCTCTCTCTCTCCTCTCTCTCTCTCTCTCTCTCTCTCTCTCTCTCTCTCTCTCTCTCTCTCTCTCTCTCTCTCTCTCGGACACGACATTCCAAAACTAATGAACGCTTCCCAAACACAGAAGAAAAACTAGGGGGGGGGGGGGGGGCACTCAGTAGAGCGCATACCTCCGCCCGAATATCTCATCAATTGGTTGCTATGGCAACAGTTGTGATTATATACATATATATATATATATATATATGCACTCAGTATGAGCGCATACCTCCGTCCGAATATCTCATCAATTGGTTGCTATGGCAACAGTTGTGATTTAATATATATATATATATATATATATATATATATATATATATATATATATATATATATATATATATATATATATATATATATATATATAATATTAATATATATATATCAATATATATAGTGACTATAATATATATATCATATTGCCTAGTATGAGCGCATATCGGCCGAATATTTCATCAATTGGTTGCCATGCACAGTTGTCAATAGATTCTCCAAATAAATCAGTTCTTCCTTATACCAAATAAACTTGGTATACCGAGTTTGGTCCAAATATATTGGTAACTTTTCGAGAAATCCTGTACACTAACAAACAGACAGACAGACAGACAGACAGATCGGGGTGAAAACATAACCCCTCCAACTTCGTTGGCGGAGGTAACAAAGAAAAGAAACATTCATAATAAAATAATGGAAAAAATCAACTAATTGGATATTTCAATAGACAACAAAATAATGAGACGAGATAAAAAAAGATAAAAAAAGATAAAAAAAAAGATTAAAAAAAAGATAAAAAAAGATAAAAAGATAAAAAAAATATTAAAAATAGATTTAAAAAAAAAAAAAAAAAAAAGATTAAAAATAGATAAACAAAAAGATAAAAAAAGATTAAAAAAATAAAAAAGATACAAAAAGATAAAAAGATAAAAAAAGACAATTTAAAAAAAAAAAAGTAGGACAGTCGGCAACTCATATATTATTACAAAGACCCGAGCTAAGCTGCTAACACAAGCAGTATTAAGTCTGACTGTAAAGGTTACCCCGGGACTATATTTATCACCAGTCAGATAGTATTGTTTATTAACCGCTAAAGCTTTCTTTCTTTCTTATTCCCCTACTTTGTTGATGATGATGATGATGATGATGATGATGATGATGACTTTAATAACAATAACAGCAAAAACAATGATCTTTTTCACACAAAACATTTTCCTCACGCACGGGGTGGCAATTAACATTAAGCAGATTGCCAGCATACATTACAACAATTTCCACACCCAACAAATGCAATATTATATTACAACTGAACTTGACATTTTACACAAAACTAAAATTATGATAAATGATGATAATAAATTAATAATAGTAATAAAAATGATGATAGAGATATTAATAACTGCTGCCAGCGATCACGAGTCCTGCGTGTGGTCAAGTCAGTGAGTGAATAACACACATAAAGGTCTCTTGTAGCTTCCTTATTTTCTTATGTTCTTATGTAATGTTCTTATAAATCACCGGGTTTCTCTTCCCCCGCCTCTCCTTTCCTCCTCCCCCTCTGAGTACCTAATATCAGGTACTTTGCTCTCCCTCATTCTTAGCGTCGACCACTTCTATGGTAATAATGTTTTCCCCTCAGCCTCCCATCACATCTACCCACGTCCTGTACATTCCCCGCAGGTCAACCGCCGTACACGACGACCCAACAAGTCATTTAAACTCCTCCACTGTATTACCTTCCCCCTCTCCCCTCTCCCCTCTTATCTCCTCCTCGTCTCTTCTTTTCTCTATATTCCCAAGCCTCCTCTGCTCCCTGCCCTGCGACCCGTCCTCCTCTTCCTCTCAAGACGGTGATCAATAGACTCAGCTCAGTAGTCCCTCAAAGGCAGCCAACAACACGGCCTGCCTCCACAAGTACCCTAAACCACCAGCAGCAGCAGCAGCAGCAGCAGCAGGGGGAGCAGGGAGCAGCCAGGATATCAGGTAATGAAGGGATGAGGGGCGGGCGGGCGGGGTGACGGAGAGGCTCGTAACAACACCGCCTTTCAAGACCTGCCGCCCGCCGGGGAGTCTCGGCGAAGGAACAGCCAACAGTCAAGGGCCGACGAGGCTTTACTCACTCATCCCTGGCTTCCTTGAGTAATTCCTGATGTTAATAATTGCAGCAAGGAGCTCTGTGGTGGGAAGACACGCGCGGCTCTTCATGGCTCTGTCCACGCGGCTCTGTCCAAAGTACCTAACAACATGTATCAGGTGCTTTGGCTCTGACCCCCTGTCTCCTTCCCGCCCCTCACGCCCCCGGGACACCTGGACGCCGCCCACACCGATACCTCGCCTTCCTTCCACTGTGGGAGCAGGTCACCCCTGACATTATCATGATCATTAATACCCTTCAGAAACTAAGTATAACGCACAGAGAAAGAGAGAGAGAGAGAGAGAGAGAGAGAGAGAGAGAGAGAGAGAGAGAGAGAGAGAGAGAGAGAGAGAGAGAGAGAGAGAGAGAGAGAGAGAGAGAGAGAGAGAGAGAGAGAGAGAGAGAGAGAGAGAGAGAGAGAGAGAGAATATTAATTATATAACCATAAGAATCACAACGGTCAGAAGAATGAATAGCATGATACTCGTTACTGTGTAGACACGAGCTGTGGTACAGTAGCCAGGGTGTGTGTGTGTGTGTTGTGTGTGTGTGTGTGTGTGTGTGTGTGTGTGTGTTTTCCAGTTTCATGAGAACCTGTTTCACAATTAGCGGCCTTTTCGTGACCAAAGAAAGGCATGGCCCGGGACGTCCAGCCCCCGACCCTTGTACGGTGGCCAGGGACGTCCAAGGCAACCTTGTTGCCTTGTCTTGTGTGGTTGTGATACACTCCGTAGTGGTTCCCTGCACTCATCGGCCAGGGCAGAGGTTGTGATTGTGAGTGTGAGAGGAAGGCGAACCCTTGGCCTGAGCCACGTGCCTGCCGGTGGTTATATCCGCGGCGTGCAACCTGATTTTCTCGTCGAGTTATACAAAGGCCTAATCACGCCGCTGAGTCTTCTTTTTCAACTATCTCGCTGGTGGGGTGATCGGCGGGGCAGCCTGCCGACAGACTGAGCACCCCGCGGGGCCCGTGGCGGGGCAGCCTGCCGACAGACTGAGCACCCCGCGGGGCCCGTGGCGGGGCAGCCTGCCGACAGACTGAACCCTATTGGCCCTATTGGGCACTATTGGGACGCCCTATTGGGCGTCTGGCGGAGGCTACGAGCTGGTATGTGAGGCGATCTATATATGAAAACTTTAATGTTACAGTCAGACTGTGTTCTGTATGAGTTCGGGTCGATTCGGCCGTATTTTTTTCGGCCGTTAACCATTTCGGCCGTGAGATGTTTAGGCCGTGAGACGTTTAGGCCGTGAGACGTTTAGGCCGTGAGACGTTTAGGCCGTGAGACGTTTAGGCCGTGAGACGTTTAGGCCGTGAGATGTTTAGGCCGTGAGACGTTTAGGCCGAGGGACCGTGTGCGGAGTGAACTATTGTAGGCCTCGACATTGTCGCCACCGAGCCACCAGATTAACGTAGTTTCTAGTAAATTTACGACCGTATTAAACCTTAGGTAGAGTATGTATTCCTAATGACCGTTAATTGGCTAACTTACCATGAGATTTACCATAGACGTTATTTAATGAATATTTAGCTATAGTTAGACCATAATTAACGTTATATATATATATATATATATACATACTAGTATAATATATATCATAATATATATATATATATATATACATAATATATATTATATATATATATATATATATATAAATATATATATAATTATATATATATTATATATATATATATATATATATAATTATATATATATATATATATATATATATATATATATTATATATATATATATATATATATATATATTAAATTATATATTATATATATATATATATATATATATATATATATATATAATTATTATTATAATTATATATATATATATATATATTATTATTATTATATATATTTTATAAATTTTTATATATTATATTATATTATTATATATATATATATATATATATATATATATATATAATATATATAATATAATATATATTATGCGTTACATCATACTATATACTATGCTTCACATCACACTACTATGCGCCACATCACACAACTAGGTGTCACACCACACTGGTACACAATCACACACCACAGCACCACAGATTTAAACATCTACAGGTCACACTTAAGCCACCTAGCACACCACACAGCCTTGCACTACAACACACAATTCATTCATCACGTTCTAATTTACCGAAATAATTTGTAGGCAATAAGTCAATAACTGCATAAGTATCCGCGAGTCCGCGTTCACGAGCCGTACAACGGTAAAAGTCCAACTGTCAGGCAAAGGTCAAATTTTCGTACAAATACGATAATTGTCGTACAGTTGACATAAAAAAAAAAAATATTAAAATATAATATTAAAAGAAATTGTAATAAATGAACACATATGAATACAATCTAACATACGGAGTTATCTAGTCTAACTTAGTCAGGATGTAAAAAAAAGGTTTGATTACAGAATAGGTGCATCTCTCTATACATGGCGCTGCGAGGTGACTACAGGCAGCCAGAAGTTGTGACGTTTTTATTTTTTTATTGATGTACTGATCCGATAGTGTGAAAAGGCGACCCTGCATGTTCTTAAAATGGTTTTTTTTTTTATATCGCTTTAATTTGCGTTCCTTTACTAACTGTACTTGCCCCGGTACTAGTGAGGCCTCTGTGTACAGCAATTCTATTACTTTGTTAAAGTGTTCATTTGCACGGCCACGACTCAGTCTTCTGTGCCAAACCTCAACATCATTATTGGTGCGGACACTCATGTTAAAAACACTCCATGTGTCTGGACTCCACCTTCTGCTGTCTATCCTGTGTTCCTGATGTAGGCAATCAAGTCTGTACTTTAGGGTCAGCAAGTTGTGCACGTGAAGCGAGTTTCTCGAATGATGGCTTGATGGGCTCTGCAGGAACATAGCAAAGTGCAAGTATCTCCTTAATGTAAGAATGAATGGCCCCAGATGTCATGTATGGCACTCGAAGCCCAATGGAATCTGCCTTCCTCCACACTGCCTGTCGCCAGTGGAAGCTACATCCCTTTATAGTAATGTCAGGAAATACATTTGTCACTGCTCCCCAAAAACCAGCCTCAAAATCAGCCACTAACGTCTGTAGCTTCACCTCGGGTAAGACTCTTTTGATGCACTGCAAGACCTTCTTATAGTCTCTCTTGCGTTTCCTACTCATTAAAACAAAAACTAGTGGGACTTGTTTCAGTTGTTCCTCTCCTTCTACAAAAGCATGAATTGAGTAAAGTTGAATGAAAGGAGCCTATATATATATATATATATATATATATATATATATATATATATATATATATATATATATATATATATATATATATATATAAAAGTGATACTATACATATAGGGTGAAATATATGTGAAATAACACCGTATTGTGAAATGACAATATGAGGTTGAGTAGAAAGATCTAGGTAAGTCCAAGGCCTTGGGTAAGTCAAGGAGTTGGGTCCAGGTCGTTTCGGCCGTATACAATTTAGGCCGTATGTTGTTTAGGCCGTGAGACGATTCGGCCGTTTGTCAGTTTGGGCGTCACGGCCTAAATTACATACGGCCGAAACGACCTGGACCCTTCTGTATTCTTCGTCTATACGGTCTTCTGGACCCCCCCAAGACACCCATCAGTTCAAGGCAAGGCAGTGGAGTACTGAAACAAAGGAGAACTTAGTGTATTCCCTCACCTTACCTGAATTGGATTAACGAAAGTCAAGAAAAACATGTTTGGGGAAGAAATGTGGCACAGATGAACGACAGGAAGTATGTCAAGACTTACACCGTCAAGTCAGTCGTCACGGCGACCTCCCTAAATCCGTCAAGGAACGCACCGCTTGCATCGCTGCATTTGCGCGCGGGACAAACACCAGCAGGCGAGGTCACGTGACCACCCTCACCTCAGAGCACACTGACTCATGCTTGAAGACTGCTTCCCTGACACTCTCATTAACAGGTCTGTGGTATAGGTCATTACTATGGGACCCTCCACTGCCCTATATATACTGCACTGTATGTAAGTATACAGGTACTTATTTCTATGGCTGCCACCCACCAAGACGTACTCCTACAAGTGCGGCCTTAAGCTCAACAGCCGCCCAAGCCGCCGTGACAAGCCACCCTCGGTGTCCGATAAGCTGGTCTGCCCGAACACGGAGAAAGGTAAGTACATGTACAAGCCTTCACATCGCCGCCTGGAATCGCTACAACACGCTAAACTTTTGTCATATCACTCATGCCAAACACGAGCGTCAAGAGCCAATCTCTGCTGCTTCCAGGCTTCAAAGTCGAGCGTATTTCTCGACCACACTCGACACGCAGTTTTCAGCCATACTCGACACAATCGTTCCACTTCAATACACATTTTTGACGTATCTTTCCGGGAAAATATTTACATGAATCATATATTTTTCCCTCCCTGGGGCATCCAAGGGAATCCAAGCTTGCCTGAACGCTTTCTTTCCCCTCCCAGACGACGCATGAGCCGCCGCCTCGCCACATCACACACACCAAAGCCAGTGTAGAGGTCTTTGATACACACGGCCTTCAATAAGCGAGTCATGAACAAGTAAATAAACGCTCTCAAAAGCCCTTGTGTTACCCGATTCCTTCCTTCTAAGGCCCTGCAGCCCCTTCCCTGCCCCCTGCCAGGTCCCTCCCTTCCCCCTGCCCCCTGCAATGCCTTCCCTGACCCCCTGTCAGATCCCTCCCTTCCACTCTACTACCTTCTGCACCAAAAAACTTAACACACCTCGGCAACATGACTCTTACAAAGGATTCTTCTGAACGTGATCGTACTCACATGCACCTTCTTCCCTCCTCCACACACACACACACACACACACACACACACACACACACACACACACACACACACACATAGGTTGTACTGGGTACGTTTCGTTATATATTTCAAGGCACCAAACTCACAATGCAACACCGGCCTTGGGGAAATCTGAGAGTACAAACCTATCATCTTTCTGAAGTCTTCTCCTTTAGAATATAACAATACTATATAGGGTAGATTAGCTGAGCTGCATTATTTTTCTCTCTCCTTACTTGCATAACTCAGACTGCATCGTGAAATGTTAAAACGCTCATTCTTAACACGACACATCCATCCTGCCTCTCTCTCTCTCTCTCTCTCTCTCTCTCTCTCTCTCTCTCTCTCTCTCACACACACACACACACAGTGGTCTTTTTGCCTCTCCTTTCCCCCTCCTCTTATCATATTTCCCCTTATCCTCTCGCTGCCTCCATGCCCTTCTTCCCCTCACCCCTCAACACTTTTCCCCCCCCCCCTTCACACACACACACACACACACACACACACACACACACACACACACACACACACACACATACATACACAGTACAACACACACACACACACACACACACACACATCTCAGCAGAATTTCCGAACAGTCTCGGCGGATCAACACATGAAGGCTCCCGTCATGTGCATGGTATCGAATGTCACGGCGCGAAACCGGACCCGCAACCGGACAGGGCGGAGTCTCGCTGGCAACTGACTGCAAGGAGGGAGGGTAACGGCGGTACCCCAGCTCGATACCCGGTATAGGGGGGTGGTGGTAGTAGTAGTAGTAGTAGTAGTAGTAGTAGTAGTAGTAGTAGTAGTAGTAGTAGTAGTAGTAGTAGTGTTGTAGTAGTAGAAAAAGTGGTAGTTGTTGTTGTTGTTGTTGCTGTAGTAGTAATGGTATAGTAGTAGTAGTAATTGTTGTTGAAGTAGTAGTAGTAGTAGTAGTAGTAGTGAGGAGGAGGAGGAGTAGTACTTGTTGTAGTAGAAGTATACGTAGTAATAGTAGAAATATTAGTTGTAGTTATTATTGTTGTAGTAGTACCTAGTTGTAGTTATTATTGTTGGTAGTAGTAGTAGTAGTAGTAGTAGTAGTAGTAGTAGTAGTAGTAGTAGTAGTAGTAGTAGTAGTAGTAGTAGTAGTAGTAGTAGTAGTAGTAGTGAGAGGACGACGACGATGAATAGGATAACAGAATCAAACAGCAAAAAATCTGACAGGAAAACAAACACTGGTATCAATAAATTTCTTATCATCAATAAACAACAATAAACATCACACCAACAATAAAAATACATCAATAAATATCATCTCCCTCCCCTCAAGGATACTATAAAGCTATAACCTCTATATACTCTCCTTGATACTATCTAAGGCGAGGCCGGGGCGTATATTCTCAATGCGTTAGCCCTTTTCGGCAGGCCGCTCGCGATTTTTTTTAAACTTTCGGTTAAGGTTAGGTAAGGTTAGGTTAGGTTAGGTTCTGGTCCATTGTAATTATGATAACTTTGTGTGGGAATCACAATTAGGTTAAATTCAAGAAAATCCTGTGGTTAGTTTCGGAGCTACAGCCATGCGTAGAGGGCCGCCAACCTGCCGAAAAGGGCGAACCCATTGAGAATATGCGGCCGGGGCATGGGGTGGTGGGTGGTGGGCGCAGTGTTGGCTTTAAACATGAGTAATACGTGTATGTAAGTCCCTGGGTACGGCTTGGCTTTAAAACCAGGTGGGCGAGGCGAGTCATGATGTGGCACAGCGTATGTATACACCAGTGTTTCTTAACCTTTCTACCACCACGCCCCCTTTAGTACTTAATCCTTGCCTCTATGCCCCCTTATAATAATAATACGTACTTCATATAATACTATTTCATAATACTTCAATACCTTCACTTCTTCAACCAAGATATTTCAAAACAATCCTGAATCAGAAAGAAAAACTGAAAAGAATCGTATTTTTTAGCACTGTTATTGTGCACATAATTATTCCTAAACAGCTTCTATATACCCAGCGCATTTAGTTAGATGACGATTAATTAAATAACTACTTGACAGTTCTCTTATCTCTTGCCTCACGCCCCCCCTTGGTGATTACAAACGCCCTCCAGGTTAAGAATCGCTGACTATAAACCCTTCCCCCTGCCCCGCTGTCAGGTCCCTCCCTTCCCCCTGCCCCCCTGTCAGGTCCCTCCCTTTCCCCTGCCCCCCTGTCAGGTCCCTCCCTTCCCCCCTGCCCCCTGTCAGGTCCCTCCCTTCCCCCCTGCCCCCCTGTCAGGTCCCTCCCTTCCCCCTGCCCCCTTCCAGTTCCAGTTGAATTTCATCAAACTATCCCGGTGACGTGATTCCACAGACCTGTCACCGGAGACTCGGACACGAAGTTTGGTTTCCTTCTCACGTTTTGGACGCTTCCCGCCATGACTCACACGGACACGACAAGGATAATCATGATGGTGCAATGGACAACACGGAAAAAAGTTTTATCCCTCACGAGGCAGGGTTGTGGTGGAGTGTGAAGAGCACAACCCTGACTCAGCATAACCCGCCCTGCCTTAATCCATGAGGGTTGCACACTGGTCATTCTAGTTCCAGATACACACTTAGTTAACACAGTTCTTGTTTTGTGTGATTGTCTGTCTGCTGAAGCAATGATAATATAAAGGCAACACGGGTTAAAGGCCTCCCCAAAGTAACTCCACACACCACCACCGCCACCATCATCACAGCTACCACCACCACCGCCAACAACACACACACGCCCCTCGTTACTTCTCCAAGAGCCCCATACATCTCAGCACGTCGTGACGGCAGCATACAACTCGCGCCTAAAACTGGGTAGCACTGTAAACTTTTTCTGACACCATCACCGCCGTCACCGTCAGCGTCACCATCACCACCGCTGCTCACTTCTCCCTCATTGCCATGGAGCCACTTAAGTACGTGGTCAGTGAGCGAATCACGTACCATTTTAACGCTTCTTTCTTCCCTGTATATAGAAAATGTGTGTGTGTGTGTGTGTGTGTGTGTGTGCGTGCGTGCGTGCGTGCGTGCGTGCGTGTGCGTGCGTGCGTGCGTGCGTGCGTGCGTGTGTGTGTGTGTGTGTGTGTGTGTGTGTGTGTGTGTGACGGGGGTTATTGGAGTATGCATTTCCCTGCTATACAGGAAATTTAATCCCGATGATATAGGGAACATTCCTGTTGGGTGTTGGGTGACATTTTTTCTTTCTTCTCCCCACACGAGCTTCTCATCACGACTGCCGCACCAAATATCAACACGGACGTTGTACCATAAATAAAGCATACATCTTAAAAACGTCGAGCCGCTGCGAGTAAGGAAAAAGTTGTAAGTTATGTGACGACAGTGATGATGAGTAACCACTCCGTACCCGCGTCCAAAGGTGTTTAAAGGAAGAGTTGACGAGATTGTTAACTAATTCATATGGAGACGAAGTTCAAGAGGACTTATGAAGCGATACTAAGCGTCAAAGGTCACAAGAAGAAGAAGAAAGAAGGGCGGAAATGAGAGGACAGAAGAATAAAAATTGAAAGAAAGGAGGAAGAGGAAGAGGAAGAGGAAGAAGAAGTAAAGAAGCTGAAGAAGAAGAAGAAGAAGAAGAAGAAGAAGAAGAAGAAGAAGAAGAAGAAGAAGAAGAAGAAGAAGAAGAAGAAGAAGAAGAAGAAGAAGAAGGTCCCTCATGCCCTGACTACCAGAACATAAACAATACTTTTTCTGATCAAAACTTTGGGTAGCAGCGTCACATCCTTCACACTTCCTCATCTCAGCTGTCACTCCACGCCGTCACAGTCGCCACCACAGCGTCGCCCTGACAACACAGCCTCCCGCGCCCTGGTGACGAGGCTGAAGGGCGTGGCGGCCGCTCCAAAACAGTGACAAATTATTTTAACGTTTGCACAAAACAAAAGTCGTGGCAGGTAACTAAAAATATAAGAAAAACAGGAGTAGTAATAACAATAGTTTTATCTTGCCTCGCTCTCAGCTCCTCTGTTAATATCACAAATTATATAAAAAAAAATCAAAAGTTACGAGCCATAAGTGAGACGAATTGACCCGAGAGAATAAATCATGCCGAATAAAAAATTTGAATTACATGCATGAACGTTCAGACATTTTGACGAAGTTTTCCTCTCAGTAATGGCGGCGCCACCACCACTTCCACAACCATCACCTGGCTGGCTGGTGTACAGACAGACACAGACAAGACAGTGATCGTCCCGCCACGCACACAGCGGCCTCACATGTTCACTTTCCTTCACTTGCATTTAGAAAACATTTGAAAAAAACAAGTAACGTTCAAATATAAAAATATCCACTAAATTGTGCCCCCAAATCCTCACTAATAGTGTACACATTCTAGCTTGATGATGATGATGATGTTCAGCGAATAAAGAAAAAAAAAGTTTGGTGTAGTAAAGCCACAACATTATAATATATACATAGTCCTCGGAGAACATGTTTACGTCCTGTTCAAGTCATGTTCCTTAATCAAACTGCATCAAATGGCGCATCTATGTTGATGATAAGTATTTATTTGTTTTGTGGCGGAGCTGTCAAGTGTTTAAAGGTCACCTACCACTTATAGCGGCAAATTTTTTTTCTTCATAATAATGGTAAAAAAAATTGTATCCAGGTAACATACTAACCCGGCGTCCCCACAACAGTTGTGGCTGCCGCCCGTGCCAACACAACTGTTTACACGACTGTTGACGCGAGACAGCCACGCTCAAACAAAAAAACTGGCAGTGCAAAGACCACCTTTCCTTCAGGGATAACATTGGACACCTTGAACCTCCTCACTACAGACTCTCGCCGCCCTTGTGTCGCGCGGTGGCGGCCGGGGCGGGAACAGGAAGCATCGCAACACGTCCACAACTTGTGCCATTACGCGACACACGGGAACACACTTGAGGCATGGCCAGTGTCCTTAATGCGCCATCCCTCTGCTTAATGCGCCATCCCTCTGCTTAATGCGCCATCCCTCTGCGGCCCTGGAGGAGGGAGGCGGCCTTGACCGGCAGCCCTGAATACCACTGGCTACAAAATGCTGCGTGTGAATTAACAACCATTTACCAGAGTAAATTACGCTCACACGCAATCTTGGAGGGTGATTGTGGTGGTGGTGGTGGTGGTGATTGTGGTGGTGGTGGTGGTGGTGGTGGTGATGGTGATGGTGGTGGTGGTGGGGTGGTGGTGGTGATGGTGGTGGTGGTGGTGGTGGCGGTACTAGCAGTGCATGGCAGTAGAGGCAAAAACAGTAAAACAGTAGCAGCAGCAGTGGTACATTAACGATTTACATTCCATGATATTCTCTTGCTGCTACAATAACTACAGCGACTACTACTACTACTACTACTACTACTACAACTACTACTACTACTACTACTACTATTACTACTACTACTACTGCTGCTGCTACTGTGCTGAAAAAATACCACAGCTGTATACCGATGATTTTGGCAAGGCAACAAAAGACTGACTCCTCCAAAAACAGCTCCAAAACATATATACAACGCACACACACACACACATCGCAGCAAGTTAATGTCTCCAGTCACACCCATGCAGTCACCCACCCATGCGTCACGCATTCACGCCCGCGAGATCCTTTGAACAAGAAGAATAAATGTGCCTTACTTCATTATATTTACGTATTCTCACTTAATAAAACTTCAATAAGATTCCCGTTGTAAAGTGTGTGTGTGTGTGTGTGTGTGTGTGTGTGTGTGTGTGTGTGTGTGTGTGTGTGTGTGTGTGTATTCATCTAGTTGTATTTTACAGGGCCTGAGCAACGCTCGTATGGCCCCGTCTCCATATCAACATTTATTTTATCATTCATCCTTAGTGCTTAGTGTTGGCCGAAGCCACCACCCCGGGAGGGGGGTCACAAACCCCCGGTTAACACCCGGTACCCATTCACTGCTGGGTGGGCAGGGGCTCGGGTTTTAAGAAGACCGCCCGTCTGTCTTCGCTCCGCCCGGGGATCGAACCCGGTACTTCTCGGTTGTGAGCCGAGCGTGCTAACCCTTACACTACGGAGTTCCCTCTGTGTGTGTGTGTGTGTGTGTGTGTGTGTGTGTGTGTGTGTGTGTGTGTGTGTGTGTGTGTGTACAATCCCAGGTGCCGTCGCAAGTGAGTTTAGATGCTCCGTGGAATTCTCGGCTTTGGCTGCTACCGAGGCAGCACGAGGTGGAAACATGCCTGCGATGCGTGTATAACACTGTTGTGGTGTGCTCGGTGCTGCCGTGCCTGTGCCGGTATACAGGAGGACACTAATAGACTTTTGAGTCGCCCGCTGAGCCTCTCCTGCATGAGGGACGTGTTTGTGGCCGTCATGCAGCTGCAAGGTGTCATCATGCACGGCCAGGCAGCTGCCTGTGCCTGCGCACCTAAATACTGCGGGGATCCGTGTTTATCTTGTTTTTTTGTTTCTATATTTACAAAATCATCATTGTTAGCAGCAATACTTCTTAGAAACAGAGATTATGTTTGTGTGTGCATGCGTAATGTTTTAGGAATCATCCTTTGTTAACGAAAGCTACGCACAGGCTTGACCTTGAACACGCATGTCGCGTGCAGTGCTGCCGGTGAAACATTGACTCGCTAATACCGTGTCTGCTTATCATCAGCAGATCCATTACCAGGCGCGCCGCCAATCATCGTGAAGGCAAAAACTATCCATGCACGCAGACAGATATCGCAGGAAGACCACCCATGACGGAGGGAGGCAGGTAGTCCATGGTAGAGTCTGTAGACGAAACCATTGCGCCACCACCGTCGTTTTTTTGTCTGGTTAAAGTCTAGTCACTATACAAGGATACGCATCTGTCACTAGGCGAGGATCACTGAAAAAGACAACAGCGGTGATAAGACTTTTTTGTCTACAACATGGACGTCACTGCGTGGAAGCGTTCGGATGAAAACTGAAAGAAAATCGTGCCGTCTATGGGGGCCCGTAGTACTGTACATGTCAAGATCTCAGTTGGAAAAAATTTTGCAGCTCAACAATCTTTACGAAATATCAGTGCACGACGGAGACACAGGAAAAAAAATGAAGACGTGCAAATGTAACTGTTTAAGTGACCATATAATTTAAGTGACCTATTAATTTGGCAGTGTAGCGTAATATCATATCACATCACGTAACCCGCTTAGGTGTCCCCAGGCGTGAGCAAGGCGCCCTCACAGCGTCACCCTGGAACACGCACGCACGCACGCACGCTCCAACACAATCTTGCTTCACAAATGCATCGCGTCTCGTAAAGCTTCGTCCACATTATGATCAAGGAGTTTTCTTATCTTTTGACGTACCTTAATACCGCCCCGCCGCGCTGCCAACACCCACACGCAGATACGAATGTTTGGTCTGATTCTTGCTTGTACAGTACACTCTTAGAAAAAAAGGGTAGGAAAAGGGTAGAAAAAGGGTGTTTATAGTGATGAAATACTGCTACCAAATATACAAATATACCCTTTTACAACCCTAAATATACCCTTTTCAAACCCCAAATGTACCCTTTCTCAACCCTCTCGTCTAAAAAGGGTAGATAAAGGGTAGATGAAGGGTATAATCAGCAGCATCTACCCTCCAGCCTGGACATAGGGTATAAAAAGGGTAGTGATGGTGCGATGTAACAATTCTACCCTTAATATACCCCCCATTTCTGAAAGTGTAGCTACATACTTGCCTTTACGCCCATCGCGCCCACACAGTGCGAATAATATTGTGATGCTTGCTGACAGTCCTACCTTTAAACACACACACACACACACACACACAAACTATGACAACAACCATAGTTACAAAACACTTTCGAAGTAATTTTTCATCTCCTAATTAAGCCTCACACTCTCGTTAACTCTTGCCAAGCTTCCATTACCTGCTCACCCACAACATGCAGCCACCAAACACAACGACAGATTGACACCAGCGATCATTTTTCCTCATTCCATTTCATCCCTTGGCTTTTATCCCTTTAGGAAGTGACAGGGCAAAAGACAACAGCAATCAAGACACGTCAGGAGCAACAAATGAGGTGAAGGAAGGGCTGAGTGCCGGCGAGGATGCAACGCCGGGGAGTCAAGCAAGATAATAAATGACAAGTAGAAGCTCTCCAAGAAGGGGAAGATGGAGAATGAGAAGCAAGCTCGAGGAAGATTAATTTTCGAAGCCAGAAAAGTTATCTCCATTTCGGCCGCCCTATTAATGTTTACCTCCCTGCCTCACTACCTTCCTTTCCTGCCTGCCTCATCGATGCTCTGTGTTCCCTGCTCGTCCCCAGCCTCTCCTCCTCCTCCCCCCCCCATTCCCTGCCTCACGCCTGGCCTTGCACAGCCATTTTCTACGCGTCTAGTTCACAGTGAGTCATACAATTACCATAGATTGTGATAATTACTAGCGCCAATTAGTCTGCGTTGACTTGCCATGGTTCCCTTGAGATACAATCCTCCACGCTGCAGGGACCGGGATGTTTCGGGAACAAGACTGTTATCATTAATAATATGATAATTATTGCTATCAGTATCCTCATCATTATTAGTACTAGTATCACAACTATCACAAATACTAGTAGAAGTAATAACAGTAGTAGTAGTAGTAGTAGTAGTAGTAGTAGTAGTAGTAGTAGTAGTAGTAGTAGTAATAGCAGTGACAGTGGTAATAGCAGTGACAGCAGTGGCGTAGCTAAGGGGGGGGGGGGGAGACTGTTTGAAATCGCCCCCCGGGCCCCCAAGAGAGGGGGGCCCCCAAATGCATCACTCAATCAAACAAAACTCCTGTGATCCTCTACAAACTTGACTTACTTCCTTGGAGTTTGTGTTTAATTTGATCTGTATCTTTTGAGTACCATCATAGACTTCTTAATTCGGATTAAAAATTATTTATGGGCATTGAAAGAAGTCTCAGAAAGTGTCAAAATGCACCAAAATATGTTAATTTTCTAAAACATTTTCTCGGGAGGGCCCCCGAAACCCCCCAGCTCCCCTCCCAAACAACTGCAAACTTTAGAGGGGGCCCCTCCAGGAAGTAAGGCCCCCCGGTCCCCCAAATGTCTAGCTACGCCCCTGAGTGACAGTGGTAATAGCAGTGTTAAAGAGCGCAGCCTTGAGTCAGCCTTCCACCAGCAAGACCAGTGTCGCGTCAGCCGCCCTGCCACGCCCAGCCCTGCGCCGCCCGCCAGGCCATGAACTATGAACACCCTCTCATTTGTCTTCCCGGTAACCATTAGTTAACACTAGCGTTTGGCTGTCCCTCATCAGGCCCTGAGGACCCCTGAGGGCGTCGCAGCCAGCAAGGCAGAGGCGTGGCTGTGATGCATCAGGGCCACACACACACGCGCCGGCCACTGTCTGTGCTGCAAGTCAACGTGCGCCACTTTCTTGACCACATTCACGCTGACGTCCTGACGCCGGTGGATCACGCCAGACCAAGGATAGTATATAGAGTATAATATAATATAATATATATATATATATATAATATTATTATCTTGTATATTATCCTTGAGCTAGACCCTTCCTCAGTCTTCACACCGAGGCTCCGCCCGCCAGCCACACACACACACACAAGGTCTTGGAGGTAGTATGGACCCATACTATACCTCCATGCCCACGGTTCTCTCCTGCCATCCCTCTGCCCCGGCGAGGGCCTCCTGACCCGCCCTCACTGCTGATGCTGCTGACAGCCCTCGGAGACACAGGGTATTTATAGACGGGAGGCATGCATGATTCATGGTGGCTATTGCTAATGCAATATGCAATAAGCTAATGCTAATGGTGTAACTCAATCACTTCATGATGATTATACAAAAAGTCAAATGACTATTAAAACAGTAATATCAGCTGTGACAATAATCAAAATAATGACAACAATAGTTATGAAAACCAATACAAAGAACTCTCACAAATAGCGAGGTTCCCCTTGGCTAAGGGTATCGTTAACTCTCGGTATTTACATCAGTATTCACCGGACATCCGCGCGGAGGCCGAGCGTCGAGGGACAAAAAAAATGTATGTGGGTAAGGTTGGCTTGGCTCAACGTTGTGGTCATACTGAATTTATGTTGAGGCTGGTCAGGGCGGGGAAAGCCTTTCACACAAGGCCCCTGATACCTGTGTGCGTGTGTGCGTACTGTACGTGCGGGGAGGGGGGGGGGGGTAGAGTTACTGATGGGACTGTTAACAATAGTATTTACCTGCTACAGAAAGTATACAGATATTAAATGAAGCAACAAATAAGTAACGACAGCATCCTAATCATGTCTGCCATGGCACTGCAGAACGCTGGCAAGTGCAGCAGCCAGTTCTCGGGTGCCGGGCGATCACTGGTGTGGCGCAGCACCGCAGCACCACAGCACCGCAGCACTGCCTCAGCAGCGGCCCTCAAGGTCACGGGAGCTGCTGTTACATGACAATGTCATGAAGAGTCGGTGACAAATGAAGAGTCGTGTCCTTCGCTCATGTCAGCGTTACCCTCTATGCGCTACGCAGCCCTCCTTCCCACACTCCTACAAGCACACAAGCAGGGTGTGGCAATACTTCGGGAAAACTTGTACACAGGCGGGGGGGGGGGAGGGGCACACCCAGCCTGCGTGTTCTTATTAATGATGACCCTCACCTGGGGAACTTGTGTTCGCCGCCCATGTCGCCCGATGCTGTGGCGACCTGTTGCTGCTGCTGTGTGGAGGCTGTGGCGGTGCTGCTCGCAGCACCACTACATGGCTCCTCACTGGAGTGATGAGTACCTCCCGTCTGTGCCTTCACCACACTCATCACTGCACCATCACTACCACTTCGTCACTGCACGCATCACACTTCACACGGCACCCACACATCACATCTCTCACATGGCACCTACATTACAACACACTGCTTAGTATTTCCACGTGTAGACAGTTTCAGAAAGAGTAACTAACGCATGTAGGCACCGAGCCGCGGCACAGGCTCTGGCGGGCAGTGTTGCACAGCCTGCGGTCCTGCCTCAACTAACCCAGTGCGGCTGGCAGGCGGCAGCCGCGTGACATCACAGCTGCCACACCACTCTCTTTCGCGGGGTTTTATTTTCGCTACCGGCACCTAAGCTCCACATTCATTATTCCATTACTTTCATCTATTTTCCTTGTTCTCTCCTTCACTTTTAGCACGATGAAGAACCTTTCATGTTGTTAAGGAAGTTGTAGCGATTCATGATTATTTTGACAGACCATCAGTGTGGATATTGTTGAGAGGTGCGCATGTGCAAACTGATCTAAGCTGTGTAGTGGCATAAGTGACAGCCAGCCAGCCGGGCTTCAATATTATGGCACTAATCGGCTTGGTCATCATAAAGCTATTTGTCATTCATGGCACGTAACATCATATTGTGTAACTCATCACACACCATACACACACACACCACACACACAACACACACCACACACACACAACACATGTTGTGACCCGCCTCCCGGGATGATGGTTTCGGCCATCACTAAGCACTACTGTAGATAACACTAAAGTCGCCAGGACAACATTTTTTTCGATGTACAGACGACAGGTGCGTTAATACTTACATTAATTTTCTACATCCATGATTTCAGGAAAGTTAGAAGGGGCTATCAAGAGAGTCTGTGTCATTTTGTGTCTTCATCTGTATCATTATTATGGCTATAAATGAACAAATTACAAAAATATCACCAGAGTGGCGACCAACAATAAGGTCGCCAATTAGTGTTTATGTTCTGAGTGTCCTTCCGCCGTCGTCGTCGCGCGAAAAAAAACCGAGTAGGGAAATTTGAAACCGTCTATACTTGCAGATACAAAGTATAAAACAACGCTGAAACAGGGTAGATTATACAGTTATGATATAAACTACTGTGTATCATCTTCAGTGGCACATACAAATCAGTAGTGATGCTATAATTCGTAAAATTTGGCGGTTGGCAACATTATTGCAGCTGGCGACTAAAGTGTTACCTACGGTAAGGATGAATGATATGTAAATATGGAGACGGGGCCATACGAGTGTAGCTCAGGCCATGTAAAAACAAAAAAAAAACTAGGTGATTATATAATATACTATATATATATATATATATATATATATACTATATATATATGTATATATATATATATATATATATATATTTATATATATATATATATATATATATATATATATATTATATATATATATATTTTATATATATAAATATATATAATATATACATATATATATATATATATATATATATATATATATATATATATATATATTATAGAGAGAGAGAGAGAGAGAGAGAGAGAGAGAGAGAGAGAGAGAAAAGATGATGAGAAGAAGAAGAAGAAGTAATAAGAGAGAAGATGAAGATATATATATATATAGAATGAATAATACGAGAGAGAGAGAGAGAGAGAGAGAGAGAGAGAGAGAGAGAGAGAGAGAGAGAGAGAAAAAAAAACTCTCATCACTTCGTTTCCTGGTGGTGTTGCACGCCGCCTCTGCCCCGCCCTGCCCAGCCTGCCCCAATGATAGAGTACAGCAGGTATATGTACACTATGCTGGGTCTGCCCCGCTTTAGCTATGTCTCCAAGCATAGTGTATAGATTAGGTATACACTACCGTTCTGTCCCGCCTCTCAGCATGTCCCCAAGCATAGTGTATAGATTAGGTATACGCTACCGTTCTGTCCCGCCTCTCAGCATGTCCCCAAGCATAGTGTATAGATTAGGTATACGCTACCGTTCTGTCCCGCCTCTCAGCATGTCCCCAAGCATAGTGTATAGATTAGGTATACACTACCGTTCTGTCCCCGCCTCTCAGCATGTCCCAAGCATGTGTATAGATTAGGTATACACTACGTTCGTCCCGCCGTCTCAACATGTCCCCAGCATACTGTTTTGGTAAACTTTCTTCCCTTCTCAATGTTCAAATAAAGAATTCACTCTGCCCGAGAGCATGGCCCAGGCAGGTGTAGGTTAGGTGGACGGTTGTGCCCGCTCTCAGCAGTAACTAGGGGTAGAGTTAGGTACGGTACGTTCTGGGGTTCGTGTCTCAAATGGGAAGTGAAATAGGTTGCACTCGTTTTGGCGCTGCGCTGGTAGAGGAGCAGGGTGGAGGACGCCGGGCAGTGGGCTATTGTGTGGGTAGTTTCTCCGGTGTCAATCAAGCTTCAGGGCCCTGGGGTGGGGGCAGAAGTTGGTGGTCAGGAGTGAAGCGAAAAAATAGTTGAGAAGGCAGCTGGTTATGTGAGAGAGTGGACGAGTGAAGAATTGCTGAATGTGGCTGTCATTAGAGGACGAGAAACCAAGCACGGGAGGCAGCACAACACACATCAAGAAGCAGTCCAGCAGTAATCCCGAAAACCTAGGTATAGAGCAACTGCTTTTGAGAGTGCCATCGACAACTGTTTGCCATTCACAGCAACATGATGAACGCACAAACACACCACCACACAAAGCGTAACAACACCCTCACTACCTGGTCAATTCTTTTGGGCTGCATGTTGCCGTTGCTACCTTGTCACCACCCAATCAGGGTTAAAATCACATGGTAATATTTGCGTTATGGGATACAAAAGGCGAGAGGAGTAAGAGGAAGAGCAGGAGCACGGCGCTAGAGGCGTAGGGGGGTAGGGGGGAGTCTCCAGTACATCCTCTTTATAGATCGCGGGGCACGGTTTGCCAGGAGGGGGAGGAGGGGGGAGGAGGGGAAGGAGGAAGGAGGAAGGAGGGGCAAGGAGGGGCAGCGCCGGCACGAGCACTGATGCTGCAGGACTCGCAGGCGCCGGGAAGGTAGACTGTGAGCCCTGAAAGACGACGAGGGGCAAGATTCCATACATATAGGTTTGATTACTTTCCTAAATAAACTATTAAATAGAAAAAAAAGAAAAAATTCGTGACAGCCGCCAGACAGAGGACAATATTGGGCTCAGATGAAGACAATAAGAAAAATCCACAAGACAATTTCAAGCCGTCAAGATGCGAGAAGGGAGAAGGGATCGAGGAAGGGAATGAGGAAGAAGCAAAGAGTATCACACGGTCCACAGACAAGCAACCCTGCGTGGCCGTTTAAAGGGGAAGGAACCATAACCAGCCTTACGTAACGATAGGTGAACCGGGTGCGGGGGAGAGACAGGGGCGGGGCTGGGGGGCCTGTGCCTACTCTTGTCAACTTGACCCACATCGCCGGGCGGGTCCAGACCGAGGAGGCTCTCCAAGGAGGGTGTGAGGGAACGCTTTGTAAGGGGATTTTAGACTTACTATATCTACCGAGTTGTTTCTCACTCTTGGAACTCTTGCCTCGCCACGTTCCTTCACTACATTGTATCCAGGGACTCTCCGATCACTTCGACCTGTGGACAGGGACCCTTATAGCCACGCCAGGGTCACGCCATATACTGGATAGCGCCATTCATAGCACCATGTTAAAAGGGTCATGTTTTAAAGGGCCAAGGCCACTGGACGCCATATTGTATCCCGGGTCTCTTCGCTCACTTCGACCCGTGGACAGGGACCCTATATAGCCATGCCACGGTGCCCTTGTTCCTGGTGAGGACTCTGCGCCCTACTGACTGTGGTTGACCTGCTGAACAAGGTCACTTATAGTCTCTATAAGTGACCTTGCTGCTGATAAATAAACCTTGGGCTGGCGCGTGCTCCCTGATTCTAACATTCAGGATGAGTTGATTCCTATTTTATCCTTAATCTATACTCTTACTCATCCATTTCAGTTACATAACCTCTAAAATTTGAGGAAGAAATAGACAAAAAGAACGAACAGATGAAGGAAAAGAACTGTCCTTGAATCGTTGTTGTGGTGGTGGTGGTGGTTGTGATGGTAGTGGTGATGGTGGAGGCAGTGATGGTGGCAGTGATGGTGGTGGTGGTGGTGGGGAGGGGGGTGGGACAGTTGAGGTGGTGCAGAAGTGAGCGTGTCCTTGGCTTGCCGTGGTTATCGTGTGATAGACTAACGCGGCTGGGAATACATCACAACAGACTGATAAGTGCTGCATACATAACTCCCTAACGACAGAGCGAGAGAGAGAGAGAGAGAGAGAGAGAGAGAGAGAGAGAGAGAGAGAGAGAGAGAGAGAGAGATGTAAAACTCATTATCTCAATGACTAGAGTGTGTTCTCATCTTTAAATGCCCCCACACTCTCCTCCTCCTCCGATTCTCACTGCATAACACATAAAACATTGTCGCCAAAGTTTCACAGTCTCCCCGCGACCCTCGCCTCACCCTGGCTGTCACGCCGGTTTTCCTCACACAGTAAAAAAAAGAGTGTTAAATAAGTAAATTAATACAGTATAGAAAATAAAGTATAAAGAATAATTAAGAGGTTATAAAAAATATAGAGGTATATAAGAATACATAAAATAGAGTATAAGCTAACATAGTAAATCCGTGTCCTCGGCGCCTCCCTGAGCAGCGGGAAAGTTGTCTCTGGTGACAGACAAGATGCAGACGCCCGCCTGCTCCCCGCCCCTCACGACCTGCCCCACCTCACCTGTCCTGCCACAACTACCACCTCCCCCGTCTCTCTCTCTCCTCTTCTCTCTCTCTCTCTCTCTCTCTTCTCTCTCTGCCACCCTCACCTAGTCCGCCCCTTGTCCTACCCCCCCCCCTCCATCTCTCTCTCTCCTCTCCTCTCTTCTCTCTCTCTCTCTCTCATCTCTCTCTCTCCCCTCTCTCTCTGCCAACCCTCAACATCTAGTCCTCACTCCTTGTAACTTCTCCTCTCCCTCTCTCTCTCTCTCTCTCTCTCTCTCTCTGTCTCTCTCCTCTCTCTCTCTCTCCTCTCTCTCCTCTTCTCTTCTCTCTCTCCTCTCCTCCTTCTCTCTCTCTCTCTCTATCTCTCCTCTCTCTCTCTCTCTGCCAACCCTCAACATCTAGTCCCACATCCTTGTAAATTCTCCTTCCTCTCCTTCTCTCTCTCTTCTCTCTCTCTTGTCTCTCTCTCTCTCTCTCTTCTCTCTCTCTCTCTCCCTCTCTCTCTCACCTCTCTCATCTTTCTCCTCCTCCTCTCTCTCCTCTCTCCGTCTCTTCTCTCTCTCTCTCTTCTCTCTCCTCTCTCTCTCTCTCTTCTCTCCTCTCCTCTCTCTTCCTCTTCTCTTCCTCGTCCGCATTGATTAGTCTCCTCTATTGCTCCTCCTTTCCTTCCTTCTCCCTCCTCGCCTCCCGTTCCTCCTCCTCCTCCTCCTCCTCCTCCTCTTCCTCCTCCTCCTCCTCCTCCTAGCAACTGCATTAAGCAATCACAATAGATAAATGAAATAAGGAAAGATTCAAAAAGGGAAGAAGAGAAGGAAAGAAAGAAAACAAAGTAAAGAAGCAGAGTTACGAGAGAGTAATGGTTGGCAATAAATAATCCTCCATGACCTTAAGGCAGTCTTGTTTTTTTTCTAGTGTTTTTGCTGTCCCTGTGTGTGTGTGTGTGTGTGTGTTGTGTGTCGTGTGTGTGTGTGTGTGTGTGTTGTGTGTGTGTGTGTGTTTCAAGTCAAGTCAAGTTCAAGTTCAAACATTTTATTGCCATAGACTACACACAAATATAAATCCATCATTAACCTTTCGTAGAAAAGTCTGCTGAGAAACTCTCGTTAGCAGACCCAGTTATAAGCAAGGTAATATGTTGCACATTCCAGAGCGAAGACTATTATATCATCTCTATGTAGTATTCATACAAAAATCTGTAAATATCCTTACTCATACTAACGTATACATCTATTAAAACACACACGTACTTATACAAACATATTATTATGTAACATATTACATACCATACATATGCACAAACATATAAGAGCATACAGTAAATAAATTCATACATTAAAATAGATGAAACCACACACACACACACACACACACACACTACCACACACACACACACACACACACCACACAACACACACACACCACACCACCACACACACACACACACATCACATACACACACACACAACCACACAAATCACCACACACAACACACACACACACACACACACACACACACACACACACACAACACACAACACACACAAACCACACACAACACACACCACACACCACACACACACCACACCACCACCACACACACACACACACACACACACACACAACACACACACACACACACACACACACACACACACACACACACACACAATGTACACATACACAACATAATCATTAAAATTTACTTGAATTATCTAAATATTAACAAAGTATACAAGTTGACCCTTATAATATGATATCATATGTGCAGCAAAAAAGAGCTCAGAAATTATATGTATTCTTTCATTGTGTTTGTGAATGCAAAAGATACTTTTTTTATTCTATACTTGAAGCTGTTAACGGTACAAACATAAATATTGTTTCTTACTAGACTAGGTAAGGAATTCCACACCTTAGGACCGAGACACAGGATAAAATTACTGTATAGTGTTGTTCTAAATGGAGGACATACTAAATTCATTTGATTTCTTCTGGTATTATGAGCATGATCTTGTAGCTGGAAAATGTTATCATTCTTCTTTATAGAATTAAATATAGTTATCAACATGAAGTATTTATGGATAAAAGAGACTTTTAATAAATTTAAAGATGAATATATCTCCTCAGTTGCATTAAATTTTTTCTTGAAGGTTAGAACGCGTATTGCCTTCTGAGCCTTGAACCGAGACCACCGAGAGACATCTCGGTGGCCACGCTTGAACACGCTGTCTAAGAATGATGGCCAAGTGCAACCCCATATTGATATGCAATACATCATTTTGGAATAACAAAGTGTATACTATATGGTTAACATTGCTTCAGTTGTGAGTTTGTAACGAATGCGATACAAGACACCACAAATCTTGGATATACTAATACAAACATGAGAAATGTGTTGCTTCCAGTTGAAATATTCATCTATTATGACACCTAAAAATTTTGTCGACTGTACACGGTTAACAATTTCCCTACCTATACCTACAGGGTCCAAGTCATGCACTAAAGACCTGTTCTGGAATAACATAAGATGAGTTTTATTGATATTGAGTCTTAACTTGTTGGCTTTAATCCAGTTGTTTACATTAGTTATTTCATGAGTTAGTTTATTGTGAAGGGATAAAAGACTTTTGTCTGTGACTATGAAGCTTGTGTCATCTGCGAATAAGGTAAAAGTAGCACTATTACTTGCATTAATTATGTCATTTACATATATCAGAAACAAGATGGGGCCTAAAATCGAACCTTGTGGAACACCTTGCTTGATGGACTTGCACTCAGAATACTCGCCATTACAGAGAACAGATTGCTTGCGATCAGATAAGTAGCTCACTAATAGATTATAAGCAGGTCCCCTCACACCAATATTCATTAGTTTAGCATGTAATATGTGATGGTCTAATGAGTCAAATGCCTTTGATATATCTAAGAAAACACTTGCGACATAAAATTTCTTATCTAGATTATTATACACAGTGGAGACAAAATGTAGAAGAGCAGATTCTGTGGACCTATTGTGTGTGTGTGTGTGTGTGTGTGTGTGTGTGTGTGTGTGTGTGTGTGTGTGTGTGTGTGTGTGTGTGTGTGTGTGTGTGGTGTGTGCGTGTGTGTGTGTGTGTGTGTGTGTGTGTGTGTGTGTGTGTGTGTGTGTGTGTGTGTGTGTGTGTGTGTGTGTGTGTGTGTGTGTGTGTGTGTGTGTGTGTGTGTGTGTGTGTGTGTGTGCGATGATAATAATGCAGAGTTTGAGTGTTATCTTGCTTCCCTCTTTTGTCTTGCTCCTCCTCCTTCTCCTTCTCCTCCTCCTCTTCTTCTTCTTCTTCTTCTTACTACTTCTGGTTCTGGTAGATTACAGAGCGACGAAGAGTAACAAAACAAGACAACTGCCATTGGGTAATTACTGTCAAGTCTTTAGCTGTGCTCTCTCTCCACAAGGGAAGGTTTAGGGGAGATCTAATGGAGGTTTTCAAAATACTGAACCGATTCGACAAAATCAATCCAGAAAAATTTAAAAGAATTAAGTCAAATCCCAGTAACAAGAGGCAGCGTCACGGCAAAGATGTAACACAGCACACGTAAAGCTGCATCAATGTTATTGTTGTTGACCACAGCAAACACTCCAACCTTTGCCACATAACTCCAAAACTATACATAGCTTGAAGACCTAAATCGGTACATACTTTCAAGAAACTGTTCTGCATAATTATATCCTTGTTTGCCTTACATTACAGATGAGTAGCATCACGCCTCAGCACTGTATACTCAGCCTCTACACAGCCTCTACACAGCATATATATATATATATATATATATATATATATATATATATATATATATAATATATATATATATATATATATATTATGATATATAATATATATATATATATTATATATATATGATATATATATATATACATAATATTATATGTTACTATATATATATATATATATACACTAACGCTACAGTGGTAAGCAAGTTTACAATATTTCACTGTAATTTCATTTTTCACCACAAAGTTCCACGTCTCGGCTTTCTATTATTTTTTATATAAGATACACAAGGTGTTCATTTCTGTTTCCTGCCGGCGCATTGCCAAAAGGGCAAGGTGGGTGATGAGGAGCCTTGCTCTGTGCTATCCTGTTCTACAACTCGTAGTCGTAGATTAGGTTCAGCAGATACCAACAGGTCTTCTGCTGGAATCCCTTACGTGTTCCTCCTCCTCCTCCTCCTCCTCCTCCTCCTCCTCCTCCTCCTCCTCCTCCTCCTCCTCCTCCTCCTCCTCCTCCCACCTCCCTGGGACCATTAACCTTCCTTGGGCCGTGACCTCAGCCACCAGACAAGCGGTTGCAGCGGGATATTAATGGCGTCCACGCGGCGTCAGGGATCACAGCCGCGGCGCCGCATGCAGGTGGGAAGGACGCGCCCCTGTGTGTATGACCTAGGCCAAGAAAGGAGGCCTTTCTTGACCTTGTGCACGTGTGACAAGGCAATGGGGGAGCTGCTCCTGCCATTGCGTGCTGGACGGGCAACACAATACATTACGCCCCCTTCCCCCTCCTCCTTCCTTGTCTTCCTCCTCTCTGTATCATTCCCTCCTCCTCCTCCTCCTCCCCCTCCTCCTTCCTTGTCTTCCTCCTCTCTGTATCATTCCCTCCTCCTCCTCCTCCCCCTCCTCCTTCCTTGTCTTCCTCCTCTCTGTATCATTCCCTCCATCCCTCCTCCTCCTTCTGCTCCTCCAACTCCCATGGTCACTTTACATGTGGTGTCTCTCTGTCTCTTAAAACGGAAGCAGGAAAATAGGCATGCATTATTGTCATCATTAGCATGAATAATCAAGTCTGTGGTCACGATGACTGAAACTTTGTGTTGCAATTGTCGTGGATCTGGCGAGGCAGTGACCTTGAGGCGGCGAGGAGGCGGCGCCGCGCTCCGGGGAAAAGAATATAAGAACGACAGACGTGAATTACCTCTACAATGACCCGGGCAGAACCTTGCACAGTCGAGGCCAGACGCACGATGCTGCTGGAGGAAATGTTCTTTTTTTTCTGACCGTGACCGCAAATACGGGGTTGTGTGTGTGTGTGTTATTCACCCCCATGGTCTTGTCCACGCGAGCTGGCTCGCGATCGCCAGTTTTCACCCTCACAGTGCGAGCTTGGAGCTCATTATTACCGATCTTTGGGCAATGCTGGGACCTCACACACCACACACCCCCATACCCTTGCTCAAGGGGGACAGTAACCGCCCAAATTTGTCAGTGAAAAATCCTCGGGAGCGCGAGGACTCGAACCGCCTACCCACAGAATGGGAGGCCAGCACGTTATCAACCTGACCATCGCGCGGTCGTGGGTGTGTGTGTGTGTGTGTGTGTGTCACTCAGACAGTGGCGTACCGAGGGGGGGGCGGGGGGAAATGCGGCCAGGGCCCCCCCCCTTTTGGCAAAGAAAAAAATTATAAAAAATTTAAATATTTTTTTATACATATACATAAAATTTTATTAAAATATAATATATATATTTTTATTTTAATAAAATTTTAATTTTTTTTATTTTTATATTATATTATTTTTATATATATTAGATAAAAAGGTATTTTTATTTTTGGGGGCCCCCCCTTTTAAATTTTTCGGGGTATGCCACGAAGAGAGGGGAGAAAGAAAAGAGAGAGAGAGAGAGAGGGGGAGAAAAGGAGGATAGAAGAGAGAGGAAAAGAGAAGGGGGAGAGAGGGGAGAGAGGGGGAAGAGAGGGGAGAAAAGAGAGGGGGAAAAAGAGAGAGGAGGGGAGAGAGAGAAAAGGGGAGAAGAGAGAGGGGAGGAGAGAGAAGAGAGAGGGGGAGGAGGAGAGAGAGGGAGAGAGAGGAGAGAGGAGAGAGGGGGAGAGAGAGAGGGGAGAGAGAGAGAGTAGAGGGGGAGGAGAGAGAAGGGGAAAAGGAGAGAGAAAAGGGGAGAAGAGAGAGAAGAAAAGGAGAGAAGAGAGAGAAAAGGGGAGAGGGAGAGAGAGGGGGAGAGAGAAAAGAGAGGGGGAGAGAGAGAGAGAGAGAGAGAGAGAGAGAGAGAAGAGAGAGAAAAGGGGAGGAGAGAAAAGAGGGGAGAGAGGGGAGAGAGAGAGAGAAAAAGAGAGGAGAGAGGAAAGGGGAGAGAGAGAGAGAGAGAGGAGAGAGAGAGAGGGGAAGGGGAGAGAGAGAGAAAAGAGAGAGAAGAGAGGAGGGGAGAGAGAGAGAGGGAGAAGGAGAGAGAGAGGGGAGATGGGGAAGAGAGAGGAGAGGAGAGAGAGAGAAAAGGAGAGAGAGGGGGGAGGGGAGGAGGGGGGAAGGAGAGAGAGAGAGAGAGAGGAGTAGAGAGGGGAGGAGAGAGAGATAGAGAGAGAGAGAAAAGAGAGGAGAGAGAGAGGGGAGGGGAAGAGAGGAGAGAGGGGGGAGAGAGAGAAAAGAGAGAGGGGAGAAAAAGAGAGGGGAGAGAGGGGAGAGAGAGAGAGGGGAGAGAGAGAGAGAGGAGAGAGAGAGGGGGGAGAGAGAGAGGGGAGAGAGAGAGAGAGAGAGAGAGAGAGAGAGAGAGAGAGAGGGGAGAGAGAGAAGAGGAGAGAGGGGGGGAGAGGGGAGAGAGAGATAAGAGAGAGAGAGAGAGATAGAGAGAGGGGAGAGAGAGAGAGGGGAGAGAGGGGGGAAAGAGAGAGAGAGAGAGAGAGAGAGAGAGAGAGAGGAGAGAGGGGAGAGACAGAGAGAGAGAGAGAGAGAGAGAGAGAGAAAAGGGGAGAGAGGAGAGGAAAAGGGGGAGAGAAAAGAGAGAGAAAAGAGGGGAGAGAGGAGAGAGAGAGAAGAGAGAGAGAGAGGAGGGGAAGAGAGAGAAGAGAGAGAGGGGGGGCGAAAAAGAGAGAGAGAGAGAGAGAGAGAGAGAGAGGTTTGCACAATAGTTTATGATTGATGTCGGAGCGCCAAGGAACACTCGGCGGGTTAAGGATGGCAACCACCGTCCACCGCACAGCGGCGGTGCTCAGGAATCTTGTCGGCCCTGCCGTTGTGCGGGCTGCGTGCAATCTCCATCAGGAGTTCTTTGTCTTCGCCAATTGCAGCCCACGGCGGAGGCGGAGGGAAGGCAGTGCACGATTTGGAGGCCGCGGGAGATGGGGGGAAGAAGAACAAGCAGAAAGATGAAAGTTTCACACTGTATCTTTCAGTTTCTGGCTGCGTTCCACATGCCTAACGGCCTTGCTTCACGCAGAGGGCATCTGTGTGGCATGACTGGTGGGCATGACTTGCCCGGCGGCGGCGCAAAGGTCAGGGTGCAGGGCGGGGCGGGGCGGGGCAGACAGGGGCGGCGAGGGGTAGGTAAGGGCTCGGAGCGGGGCAAGGTGGGTGGCAGGGGGGGGGTGGAAGGGGGGGATTGAGGTGGACGTGACCGGATGGGTGGAGGGAGGAATGGGGGATCGGGAGAGTTGCATGAGGGTAGGATTGTCTGGATCACCGAGGATCACTTCTGTTCATTGTGTTGCCAAAAACATATTGCCCAATTGCTGCCCAAACAACACAAACGTTGCGATTCTATTCCTGGCGCTGGTTGTTTCCAGGGGTGGAGCGGCTGCCTTGCCCTGTGCCCACACCTCCGAGTGGGGGGCAGGGGGGGAGGAAGGGGGGCACCGAGGGAGGGGAGGCAGAGCGGTCCCTCGGTTCATTCGCCCCACAACTTATGGATAATGGAGCAAAAATAAATTGATAGGAGTGGGAAAACGAGTGTCCACAAAGATGGCTGCTTCGCCTGGACGGTTGATGATAACATTTTGCTGCGAGTGTCTGCTGCAAGCCGGTGTGACTTTTTACTGAACAAGAGAGAAGAAATGGAACAGAGAAGAGGACGAAAGCGCCTTGGGAAAAATACTTCCACGTGTGAGGTTCAACATCCAATACAGTGGCCTTTGATTGTGCCTTGGGCCTTGCACCACCACCACCACCACCAACAATAACTACAAAAACTACCACTACTTCTACCATTGCAGCTGCTGCTCCTGCTATGAGGAAGATACGGAGGACGTCTCGGCGATGCGCCATAATGGTCAGTATGCCTCCAGATCATGTCACGATAATCAGCCTGAGCCTCGCGCCGCCAGCCAAACCGGTACCCTCGCCGCGGCTCCCCTGCCTCCCTCCACGCCACGCCACTCATGGCACGCTGACTTAAAGAGTGGCTCATCCTCAGAGAGCTAAGGTTGCAGAGTGTTTTGTACACTTGGTACTAACACAATAGTTAAGGGTCGTAAACAACCACGCCATTCCTGTTCAGAGGAGCTTCGGCCATACTGCAAGAGTGCCAGAGTGCAAGAATAGCAACCCATTGGTTATATCGGGATGGTGAGTCATCGATAGTTGCAAAAAGAGTGTTTCCCGTGAGAGGGAGAGAGTGTTGCGGGGAGCAGACACACAGTCTTCGAGCGACAGGTTCCGATGAGTTCCACTGGTCACCACAGCCTTACATGATCGACACTGTGCTCGTGTACCTCCGGAAATCACAGCATAAGAGTGAAAGCAGGCATGGAATGATATGGATTTTCCATTTTGTATTGACATGTCTTCGCCTTTCATTATGATAGCTATAAGAAAATAAGGAAGCTACAAGAGGCCGTGCGACCTACACGAGGTAATTATCATAACTATGACACTCTTATCAAACATTTGATAATGTCATCATATAGTGAAATGTATTCCAGGTACAAGAGGCTTACGTCATGGTGCAAAATGAAGGCATGAATATTGAAGGTAAGGCAGTGCATGACAGGCATTACCAGTGTACGGCAGCAGCATATTGAGGTCATGCAGCTGCCAGACTCGCCACGGGACATTTTTGTTGATTATATATATTAGCGGCCATGCAGCCTCTCCGGTCACTGTGTTGCGAGGACAGCTGTTGCAGGCAAGTCTTCGCTAACACTGGATAAAGGCTTAACATTTACTACCAGCAGCAAGAGCCAGATATGTGCACAAAGAAATATAAGGTTGGACCACACACAAGCACACGCCATACACGTCTTAAGTAACACTGGATATATAGTTTCTCATTACTGAATTTACTCACATTCTGCACCAAAATTTTTTCATATAACAAATTTTCGAGACCAAAAAGTAATGGATATAAATTTCCATCGTCCTTTCATGTCTATGTTAATCAAGTATCATTGAACAGGTGACCTCGTTATAGATCAGTCTCGCGTCAAGGCTTTGCTGCGTCATTATGTGTATTGCCCACTTGACGCATTTAACGCCATCGATACGCACCCAGATCTTTCCTTTCCTATAAAAAATCGTATGTTGTTACCCATAAAATTACGAAAAGTAACTGAATATACCAAATTAGTTAGTCGACAAGGATACTAAACAGGTCATATCTATAAAATATTGCTTATATTCACTAAAATTCGTCGTCTAATGGTAGCCAAATTGCAATGGAAATTACGTTCTGGGTCTCAAGGGGTTAACATTGCTATATATTCAGTGTTTTGATGCATATATTTCTCCCTATCTTCTGTTCCTCCTCCTTC
>JACEEZ010017083.1:117500-162500 GCA_016584305.1 Chionoecetes opilio
ACTACAGTACTTCATATCATAATTATGGACCCCGGCAATGACATCCTTCATAATACAACTGGCTGGAGGGAAGGTAAGTACTTGAGGACCAGCAGGATAAAAGTTTGCTGCAGACAACCCGTAGTGTGAATCAAAATACCCCTGGGCCAGTCACTACTATTGCACTGTACATACCTAATTAAAGCAGTTTGTTATTTTTTCCTCTAAAATCTATTCCTATAAATTCCGTGGCCAGTATGACCTCCAGGGTTGGGATGGTAGGCCCTGGAGGTTCACTTGAGGGCTGTGATGGTTGGCTCTCGCTCGTGGTGGCGCAGGCAGGATTTTTATAGTGGTGCCTGTGATTAGACTCATGCCGCCCCCGTGTCCTCTGATGCACGCGCCGTCGAAGGTAGAGTTAATGGGCAGCGTGTGCGTATTCTTTGGCAACTCGACGATTGCAGAAATATTTTTTTGCCTCTCTCGGGGATCGAACTCTGCACACCGAGCACGCCACTTGCAAGAGCTCACCACTCTGCCACCGCCTCCCCTAACTTTAAAGAACTTCAGCGAAAACCTTGTTATTCTAAACTTATTAAATATTTACAAACGACCTACTCATCACAAGCACACACACAAAAGGACAGAGTAGCTCGTCTTCTGCTCCTGACAACTGTTACAGCTCCGTGATTTTAATTAATGTCTATGCTTGGTAAACAAAGGCTGCAGTATAAATGAGACTTGCATAACTGTCTCTACCTTACACCTGACCAGCATTTCAAACTTTGGACCTCTCAAAGCATAAGCCAAACATGTCGGTAACCACTACACAACGGGCCGGCGTGTGTACCGTGGTTTTCGGTGTAAAAGCTGCACTTTGTTCCCAGAAAAATGGGTCTCAAAACCACCTTGTATCCTAAACACCTCAGGTCAAAACCTTCATGCCCCCCAGGCCTGTTGTACTTTATAAAGCAAATAATGGAAACTGTAATACAGATCTTTGCAATGCCACTGCCCCGCTGCACGGCACGGGTGGCCGGGCTGTGCCGCAGCAGTGCACTCTTCCGCTCACGTCCCGTCACCGTCTCTCGTTATGAGGCGGTCAAATACATTTCTTGTCTTTTGAGAGCCATTGTCAATGCACAAGAATTCTTAAAATATCTTAATCAATAATAGCTGTAAATATGCAGCAAGCACAGCATTAATGTTTGCGTTGCTGCGAATGCTTTGCGTTGAGAGAGAGAGAGAGAGAGAGGGAGAGAGAGAGAGGAGAGAGAGAGAGAGAGAGAGAGAGAGAGAGAGAGAGAGAGAGAGAGAGAGAGAGAGGAGAGAGAGAGAGAGAGAGAGAGAGAGAGAGAGAGAGAGAGAGAGAGAGAGAGAGAGAGAGAGAGAGAGAGAGAGAGAGAGAGAGAGAGAGAGAGAGAGAGAGAGAGAGAGAGAGAGAGAGAGAGAGAGAGAGAGAGAGAGAGAGAGAGAGAGAGAGAGAGAGAGAGAGAGAGAGAGAGAGAGAGAGGAGAGAGAGAGAGAGAGAGAGAGAGAGGAGAGAGAGAGAGGAGAGAGAGAGAGAGAGAGAGAGAGAGAGAAGAGAGAGAAGAGAGAGAGAGAGAGAGAGAGAGAGAGAGAGTCATAAAAAAATTCCCCAGTGCAGAACTCAGATGGGACATGGAGGCTACTGGAGGCTTCACTAAAATTTGTCATTTTTAATTTTTTTTTTTTTTTGCATACACTTATACCTCGGTTATAGCAAGCTTGCTTTACGAAAAAACGCAGTTATGCAAAGAAAAAGTTACGCAAACAACAACAATTTGTACCAGAACTTGTGCTTAATGCACAAAATTCCTCTAACTTTTAAGAAATTGATGGAAAATTAAATGGGAAAAAAAATGTCACTACTTTTGAGAGAGAGAGAGAGAGAGAGGAGAGAGAGAGAAGAGAGAGAGAGAGAGAGAGAGAGAGAGAGAGAGAGAGAGGAGAGAGGAGAGAGCGAGAGAGCGAGAGGAGCGAGAGAGCGAGAGAGCGAGAGAGGAGAGAGAGAGAGAGAGAGAGAGAGAGAGAGAGAGAGAGAGAGAGAGAGAGAGAGAGAGAGAGAGAGAGAGAGAGAGAGAGAGAGAGAGAGAGAGAGAGAGAGAGAGAGAGAGAGAGAGAGAGAGAGAGAGAGAGAGAGAATATATATGGTTGTTGGTGTATTAGGAGGGCAGAAAGAAAATGTACATACATGTATATGCATTAGGGGTGTAAAAAAATTGGATTATGAGTGCTCTCAAATATCAAAGGTGTTCTTTGTCCCAAATTATGATTAATTCCAAGATAATGAATAGGGGGCGGCACTCCCTGTGTGTACCTGTTCCTAATACTGTTCACCAACACTCTGTACTTCTTGTTCAGGACTCTTAGTCAACACAATTATATTTTTTAATAATAAATATATAAATAAAATAAAATAAATAAAATAAACTTCTTAGCTATTTAACCCCTTGAGGCCCAGAACGTAATTTCCATTGTAATTTGGGTACCATTAGACGATTTTAATGAATACATATAAGCAGTTTTATAGATATGACCTGTTTAGTATCCTTGTCGACTAACTAATTTGGCATATTCAGTCACTTTTCGTAATTTTATGGCTCGACAAGACAATTTTATATAGCAAAGGAAATACCTGGGCGTGAAGGGATTAATAGCTCCTAACATTTCAGCTCTACACTACTGTTCTTTCACAAATCTATGCCCCTTTCACTCTAGGCGAGTCAAGCAGAACACCATGCATAGCCACCTCCTAACAAATGGTCCAAGCTTGGGGAGAAAAGGAGTTAACATGTGACTGCTTCTTGTCACACCTCACCACCCTGCTGGAGGTGAGGGGAGTGACATCACCTCATCGTGGTGAGCTGCATATGAGGCGCTTATTTCAGAAAGTCGATAAGCGCCATCAATAAAAAACTAAGAAAATGGCTTCAAACTGTTTCAATGTTCAAAATGTCCTATCTTTTGAACCAAGCATACAAAATGATGAATTCAAAATGTTGTATGCTTGGTTCAAAAGATATGACATTGTGAACATTGAAACATATTGAAGCCATTTTCTTAGTTTTTTATTGATGGCGCTTATCGACTTTCTGAAATTAGCGCCTCATATAATGTTGGGTTATTCAGCTTAAATGCTGCAATGATGGGAGTTATGATATGAATCACTACTAATATTTATATTAATATTTTGTGCATTTCATGTATTCTTGTATATGTATAACATGTGTGATAACATGACCCCGGGACCTTTCTCCTCGGTGACTGTACATGCAGTGTTCTGGATGACTTGTTTATACGGGGGGCAGTCAGTTCGTACACAAGTTGTTTCGTAAACCAAAAAGTTGTTTCATAGTCTATATGAAACCATAGTCGTTTCGTACACTCAGCTCAGAGTTGAACTTGATTACTAGACTTACGAAACGACACCAGGTATGTACGAAAAAACTCAAAATCAGTGTACGAAACAACTAACAAAACCTGGGTACAAAACAACTTGTGTACGAAACTCAATTTCGTCCTTTTATACTCCAGAAAGCCAACAACTAAGTTGCCAGAATAACAAAGTGGGGGAACACTAATGGTGGATTAATCCCTATTAAAGCATTTCAGAAATCCTATATGAACAATGCACATTATGATGAACACAAATAAGATCAAAGAAGAGATCAATGAAAATATATGAAATACCATTCAGTTGTCATGGCATATGTAATTCAAGAATAAAAGTCCAGACCTCCTTGAAACAGGAAACAACCCTCTGAGCTGCAAACAATTCAATTATACTCTGTTTTTTTTAACGAGGTAAAAAATCCTGACCTCTAGCTGCTTACTGACTGAAATTTGATGCCAGGAGAAGGGAATACTACGGTTCTAATAAATTTCAGTTGTACTTTATCATAGTTAACCCCTTCCGCACCGCACTCCCCGCTCATTAGGCGCCATACCGCTCTCGCCCGCTCGCTCCCCTGCAGAGTATCCACCCACTAAACCTTGCCAAATACCCATAATTTTTTATAGTAGCCCTTTCGTTCATCCACAAATATAATTTATCTATCACTTCCACATAAAAAAAGTGACAAAACGCCTCTCTTGGGGAGGAAAAACTGGGCACGGACGCACGAATCTCCCCGGTGACGTCACCACTGAACGCGGGCACAGCGTCTAGTCTACCGTCTTCAAAGATGTCAGATATGAAAGACCAACCTCCATCAACAACAGCCTCCTTGTCTGCGAATATTTCATCTTCACTATCATCATCTAGATCACTGTCCTCACGATCAGAGTCACCTGGCAGGTATTCTGAACCGGAAGTGGACTCTGTATCAGCCTCCATGGTGAAAAAACGCACGAAATATAACAGATCCAAGATTGCTAAGCTACGGAGACACAAAGCAGTATATCCTCCCTTGCTGGGGGCATAAGCACGACTGGCATCCCTTGCGTAAATCTCCTCCTATTAGTCGAGACAGCGTGACGTTACGGTCTATGATTTGCTGGTGGTGGAGTGGGCGGAGCTTCCAGTATCCCCAGTGCGACATACCGTACCATAAATACAGCTCCAAGCAACAAAACCGTCTTGCAGTATTCCTTAGAATGAATCACGTATATGGGTACGTGACGGCTTATTTTACATATACGCTCATCCCGTCCATGTGTACGTGACGGTGCGGAAGGGGTTAACCATATTATCAGTTAAACATGGGCATAACTTTCAGCTTTAGACCTTAACCCCTTGAGACCCAGAGCGTAATTTCCATTGTAATTTGGGTACCATTAGACAATTTGTAGTGACTATAAGCAATATTTTATAGATATGACCTGTTTAGTAGTATTTTGGTATATTAAGTTACTTTTCGTTATTATATGGCTAAGAACAGACAATTTTATATATAGCAAAGGAAAGATCTGGGCGTGAAGGGGTTAAGATAGAATGGGAATTTCGCCTCGTAAAAAAAAAGAAGACTATAGTACGGTATGCAACATTTCAGCGCACACACTGTCTAAAACTCTCACATAAAAACACTATGGCTACATTGCTAAGGCTCCCTTCACAACGGTAGTGAGGCATTGCTATAGAGGGAGGGTTCGGTGAGGGGGTAGAGCAGGAAGTACCAGGTGACCAAGCCCAGCACGTGGCAGGCCATGAGCTTGGTGCGCAGGGGGGACGGCGCCCTCAGCATGTCCTTCACCTCGGGGACGCCTATGTGGTTGCAGAACGCGTGTACGGCGAATAAGGGAAGAAAGTGGCCTGGAAGAGAAAAAAATGTACGTAATTAGATTCTTTCTGAACTAGACTGGAAAAAACAATAAACAAATAAATAAATAAATACAAATAGAAAAAAAATGTGGCAAGACAAGATTAATTTTCGAGAAAGTGTTGTCAGATATGCAAAATATTATAAAGGTGTTCTTGGTAGGCATGAATGTGTAAGTAATGTTAATAATAAGGCGAATAAGGGGAGAAAGTGGCCTGGATGAGAAAAATGTTGCTAGATTTTTTTCTGAACTAGATTGAAGGGTAGAAAGTGGCGTGGAAGAAAAACAAAAAATAATAAGGGAAGAAAGTGTCCTGAAAGGGAAAAAGATAATAAGATTCTTTCTGAACTAGATTGAAGGGTAGAAAGTGGCCTGAAAGAGAACATAATTACATTCTTTCTGAACTAATTGGAAAAAAATATATATAATAAGGGTAGAGTGGCCTAAAAGAGGAAAATGTACAATTAGATTCTTTCTGAACTAATTGAAGAAAAAAAAAATATATATAATAAGGGTAGATAGTGTCCTAAAAGAAAAAAATGTACACAATTACTTTACACTTTCACAACTTTCTGAACTAAATGTTAAAAAAAAATATATATAATAAGGGTAAATAGTGTCCTGAAAGGGAAAAAAATAATAAGATTCTTTCTGAACTAGATTGAAGGGTAGAAAGTGGCCTGAAAGAGAACATAATTACATTCTTTCTGAACTAATTGGAGAAAAATATATAATATGGGTAGAGTGGCCTAAGAGAAAAAAATGTAATATTAGATTCTTTCTGAACTAATTGAAAAATATATATATAATAAGGGTAGAGAGTGTCCTGGAAGAAAAAAATGTACACAATTAGATTCTTTCTGAACTAAATGTAAAAAAAAAATATATATATAATAAGGGTAAATAGTGTCCTGGAAGAAAAAAAATTAATTAGATTCTTTCTGAACTAGACTGAAGGGTAGAAAGTGGCCTGAAAGAAACAAAATGTAACATATTTAGATTCTTTTTGAAATAAATGACACAGGTTGCCGCCCATCAATAATCCGGCAATCAATATTCCGGTGCCATCAGTTTTCCGGCATGAATTTCGTAGCGCAGTTTCAAATTTCCCGGGTTGGCGCGCCACTGTTTTCGGGACCCAGACCCAGACCAGCTGTACCCAGAATCAGCTGTATGCTCACGCTTCCGACAGCAAACAGGCATTCCTTCTCATTAATTTGCCGTAATTGTTAAAATCTGCCGCTGTATAGTATTTTCTGTTACAATATATGTATACAGCATATTCAGGCGCCTAGAATTGAAACAGCACAAGCGCCACTTTTAAAAAACTGAGAAAAACGCGCTTAAAGTTTAATCTAAGAAAATCTAGATATGAAACGGCACAAGCGCCACTTTTTATCAATGAAAAAAATGCACCTAAAGTGTTTTCAAAGTAAATCAGCAACAAATGAAGATATTGTAATGGGGTTTGTTTTATTAGAAAGGTGGCGGTGTTTTTTTTTTAAAGTGGCGCTTGTGCCGTTTCAATTCTAGGCGCCTGATACATAGAGTCAGGGCACAAAACATCAATAATCCGGAAATGTCGAAAACCCGGCAGTCCTGAGGTCCCGTGGCTGCCGGATTAGTGATGGGCAACCTGTACTTAGATATACTAAATAGATAGATATACTAGAAGCAAGATAAGATTTCAAGAGAATGTTATGTTGGCAGATTCACAAAGCATTATAAAGTGGCCTGAAAGAAAAAAATGTAATTGATTCTTTCTGAACAACCGTAGATAACAGTGAAGTCGCCACCTGCAGTCATGTCGCCAGCCGCCAAATATTACGAATTATAGCATCACTACTGATTTTTATGTGCCACTGAAGATGATACACAGTAGTTTATATCATGACTGTATAATCTACCCTGTTTCAGCATTGTTTTATGCTTTGTATCTGCAAGTATAGACGGTTTCAAATTTCGCTACGTATTTTTTTTTCGGGCGACGACGACAGCGGTACGACATTCAGTAAATAAACATTAGATGGCGACTCTACTGTTGGTAGCCACTTTGTAGATATTTTTGTCATTTGTTCATTTATACCCATACTATGACACAGACTCTCCAGATAGCCCCTTCTAACTTTCCTGAAATCATGGATGTAGAAATGTAAGTATTAACGCCACCACACATCTGTAAACAGAAAAAAAAAGTTGTCCTGGCGACTTAACTGTTATCTACGGTAGATTGATTGAAAAAAAAAAAAATCAAGACAAGATTTTCAAGAGAATGTTATGTTGGCAGATTCACAAAGCATGATAAAGGGGCCGGAAAGAAAATAATGTAATTAGTCTTTCTGAACTAGATTGATTGAAAAAAAAAAAAAAATGAAATCAAGACCAGATTTCAAGAGAATGTTATGTTGGCAGATTTGAAAAACATTGTAAAATAGCCTCAAAGAATTTTTTTAAATGAGATTCTTTACGAACTAGATTGCTAAAAAATAAAAATATATAAATAAAATGAAGACAAGATATTATGAGAATATTATGTTGGTAGCTCTGCAATTCATTATAAGGGCGCACGTGATAGGCATGAATGTGTAAATAATGTAGAGTAAAAGCATACTATTGATTACGAACTTAAGTCTGGCTGTGTAGTTCTGTGTAAGCTACAAGAGATGGATTGATTACCAAAGGTGGGCATCGCAATTTTTTTTCCGATTCCGCTATCGCAATTCCGCAATTCCGATCTGCACCAGTCCGCAATAGCAATTCCGCAATTTTTTGCAGATGGGCCTTTTCGCAATCGCAATTCTGCAAACTAATTTTGACACCTACAATTAAAACAAAACACCTACAATTAAAACAAAACACCTACAATTAAAACAAAACACCTACAATTAAAACAAAACACCTACAATTAAAACAAAACACCTACAATTAAAACAAAACACCTACAATTAAAACAAAACACCTACAATTAAAACAAAACACCTACAATTAAAACAAAACACCTACAATTAAAACAAAACACCTACAATTAAAACAAAACACCTACAATTAAAACAAAACACCTACAATTAAAACAAAACACCTACAATTAAAACAAAACACCTACAATTAAAACAAAACACCTACAATTAAAACAAAAAATGTCTCTAGACTCTTTATTAGTGTTTAATACTTCTGTATTCCTATTCTGTTTCTGTCTATACTTGTTACTTGTCCTTCACAATTAAGTCTTTGTCTCTTTTAGTGTTTTTCTTTACTTTTACACTTCACAGTCTAGGCTAGTAATCACTAATCTAAGTAATCTACTAATCTTCCTCCTCCTCCTCCTCCCACTTCTTCTGGTTCAGCATGTGGAGGTTGCCCTTCAAGAACACAAGCTTCTTAAAGTTGTTCGCTGTCAGCGCTGACCTCTTCGGCCTCAGGATGTCAGACCCCATGCTGAACAGCCTCTCCACAGCTGCAGAGGAGGGCACTGGGGTGTTGTATTTGATGAACAGGTCCACCCAGGCAGACTTGGCAGTGTCGTCTCCACCATATTTGGCGGGAACTTATATTCACGCGGGCACTTTGAAGGTGGTGACCGTCACAATTATTGCGATTGCGTTTCAAAATTTTGGCAGTCCGCAACTCGCAATTTTTTCAGGCATTTGCAATTGCGTAATTCCGCAACCGAATTACCCATTCCGCAAGTTGCGAATTGCGGAATGCCCACCTCTGTTGATTACACACATATCAGACAATATAATAAGCTCGTGATTTCTTTCATCCTGATAAGAAGATTGGTCAGAGATGCAGATAATTACAGGACTTCACCTCTAGGGAGAAAGTCCTCTTGTGTTATGTGTCTGTTTAACCCTGTATAGTAGAGATGATTGATTGATTGATTGATTTAATGCCAAAAAATGGGGAAATGTGCCAGACACCAGAGGTCATATGGCACTATGGCAAAGCATAAAAAAGGGAGGGGTTAGAGAGAAAGAGTGAAACGGTGAGGGAAGGGGAAAGGATGGTTAGATCAGGATGGTTAGATCAGATGAAGGTGGAGTATTTATTGCAGGAGAGATTAAATTACTCAGGGAGAAGTAGGGGGATTCCGGGAGAATGTCCGCAAGACAAGGAGGTCGGGAGAGGGAGGACTGATGAAGAAAATAACTGGAACGGGCAGTAGCAAGATGGGGGCAGGATAGCAGGACATGTTGGACAGTAAAAGGAGATGCTAGAGATGAGTGTACTATGTAAGAAGGAAACTATGGAAACTGAATGATTGAAGAATATTTAGGACCAGTGAAAGAGGATCTGGCAGCATTGGACATTGAAGAAGTTGAGGCAAAGGATAGAGATAGTTGGAAGTGTATCATCAGCTGTCTAACTTCATAAGATATTCTGGGGAAATCAGACGTTAAACAGAAAGAATAATAATAATCTAGGTCCATGTGAAGTGAAAGACTCAACCTAAAGCCTGGAGTGAAGTTATGAATTTGCCAAAACTTCTCTGTGTGACCCGGTGAAGCCATTAATTTGCCAAAACTTCTCTTTCTGACCCGGTGAAGTCATGAATTTGCCAAAACTTCTCTTTGTGACCCAGTAAAGACATGAATTTGCCTAAACTTCTGTGACCCGGTGAAGTCATGAATTTGCCAAAACTTCTCTTTGTGACCCAGTGAAGACATGAATTTGCCTAAACTTCTCTCTTTGTGACCCAACAGTTAACAATTAAAATGTTGTCACATTGAAACAAGCAATAAGTACAATTACACAAATGATCTGCATGCTAATAGAAACACTATACGCACTGTATTAAGAGTATTTACCTGTTCTGATGAAGAGAAATGCTGAATAGAAACCGAATACTGATGTATACAAAAACTGGAAACCTGCAAAGAAAAAAATGAATATAGTTGAGATGCATGTCCAGAAATGCACATCATAAAGCCAGCTATAATGGTAACATGTTTTCCTTTTTTCTTCTTATTTAACCTAACATCTATTTATCGCTTTGCTGTGTGGCGTGTAGACCTTTTTTGGGCCTATAACAGCAGGGCACACACACACATTACTAATAACAGCAGGGCACACACACACATTACTAATAACAGCAGGGCACACACACACATTACTAATAACAGCAGGGCACACACACACATTACTAATACACAGCAGGGCACACACACACATTACTAATAACAGCAGGGCACACACACACATTACTAATAACAGCAGGGCACACACACACATTACTAATAACAGCAGGGCACACACACACATTACTAATAACAGCAGGGCACACACACACATTACTAATAACAGCAGGGCACACACACACATTACTAATAACAGCAGGGCACACACACACATTACTAATAACAGCAGGGCACACACACACATTACTAATAACAGCAGGGCACACACACACATTACTAATAACAGCAGGGCACACACACACATTACTAATAACAGCAGGGCACACACACACATTACTAATAACAGCAGGGCACACACACACATTACTAATAACAGCAGGGCACACACACACACATTACTAATAACAGCAGGGCACACACACACATTACTAATAACAGCAGGGCACACACACACATTACTAATAACAGCAGGGCACACACACACACATTACTAATAACAGCAGGGCACACACACATTACTAATAACAGCAGGGCACACACACACACATTACTAATAACAGCAGGGCACACACACACACATTACTAATAACAGCAGGGCACACACACACATTACTAATAACAGCAGGGCACACACACACATTACTAATAACAGCAGGGCACACACACACATTACTAATAACAGCAGGGCACACACACACATTACTAATAACAGCAGGGCACACACACACATTACTAATAACAGCAGGGCACACACACACATTACTAATAACAGCAGGGCACACACACACATTACTAATAACAGCAGGGCACACACACACATTACTAATAACAGCAGGGCACACACACACATTACTAATAACAGCAGGGCACACACACACATTACTAATAACAGCAGGGCACACACACACATTACTAATAACAGCAGGGCACACACACACATTACTAATAACAGCAGGGCACACACACACATTACTAATAACAGCAGGGCACACACACACATTACTAATAACAGCAGGGCAGACACACACACATTACTAATAACAGCAGGGCACACACACATATTACTAATAACAGCAGGGCACACACACACATTACTAATAACAGCAGGGCAGACACACACACATTACTAATAACAGCAGGGCACACACACACATTACTAATAACAGCAGGGCACACACACACATTACTAATAACAGCAGGGCACACACACACATTACTAATAACAGCAGGGCACACACACACATTACTAATAACAGCAGGGCACACACACACACATTACTAATAACAGCAGGGCACACACACACACACTACTAATAACAGCAGGGCACACACACACACATTACTAATAACAGCAGGGCACACACACACACATTACTAATAACAGCAGGGCACACACACACACATTACTAATAACAGCAGGGCACACACACACATTACTAATAACAGCAGGGCACACACACACATTACTAATAACAGCAGGGCACACACACACATTACTAATAACAGCAGGGCACACACACACACTACTAATAACAGCAGGGCACACACACACATTACTAATAACAGCAGGGCACACACACACATTACTAATAACAGCAGGGCAGACACACACACATTACTAATAACAGCAGGGCACACACACACATTACTAATAACAGCAGGGCACACACACACACACTACTAATAACAGCAGGGCACACACACACATTACTAATAACAGCAGGGCACACACACACATTACTAATAACAGCAGGGCACACACACACATTACTAATAACAGCAGGGCACACACACACATTACTAATAACAGCAGGGCACACACACACACATTACTAAAAAAAAGTGAAAAAAAGAGAATGATTGCGAACAGCCACAAATAGACATGGACAAGATATCAGACTGGAGTCAGAAATGGAAAATGTAGGGAAATGAGTTTAATGTAGGAGAATGTGGTAAAAATATTGAATATGGTAAGAGTACAAGTAAGTAAGTAAGAGTACTATGAATATGGTAAGAGTACAAGTAAGTCAAGTAAGAGTACATCTGGGGAATTACCAAAAGGGAAATGAGAGGATTAGAAAAACAAAAGGAGAAAAGACCTCGGGTTATTGGTTACTGACAACCTTTTACCACAGAGAAACATAAATAAGATCTCTGGAGAGACATACTAGATCTTGAGAAATATAAGATTGGCAAAGATGGTGGCATACGCTATGCTGCGTGTGGCCTCATCTCCATTGCATTAGCCCTTGAGCCTGCTGTGGTGGGCGAGAACCCGCTACCCCGGAACACTGACTGGGCTAGTGTGACATCCAGGTTACCACAGTTACCTTCCCTAGGTACACATTTATCGACCATCCCCGTAAGGAAGGATGAACAGCTGGGTGGGCTGGCCGCCGTCTTGCCCTGGCTCGGATTTGAACCAGAGCCCACAGATTCGTAACTAGGCGCACTAGCCACAACACGACGGAGGCGAGGCAGAGGCTACTGTATCTTGCTAAAAGTTAGGTCTTGGTGGGATACACGGGGGCCGTTCAGGCTAAAGGTTCATACTTTAACACTTATACAAGGCATCAATGGTACAAGAAGCAATTTTTGGATACACAATACACACATAGACCTACTACATTGAGTGAGTCTTGAAAGGGACCTCAATAAAATATATATATCACCTATGTAAAAACTATCATTCATAACACACTACTGAATGAGGTAGATTTGAGGCAACTGCTACCCTCAATAACACTATAGTCGCACTGCACTAATCTCGCCAGGAGCCATATAGTAAGAATTTTAGCATCACTACAGATTTGTATGTGCCACTAAAGACAGGTACATAATATAAACTACTGTGCATGCCTCTTTGGTGGTACATACAAATCTGTAGTGATGCTAAAATTTGTAATATATGGCACCTGGCGACATTACGTAGTGCAGTGGCGACTATAGTGTTATTGACGGTAGAATAGGTGGACAAAAAATACCTGTTAATATGTGGGAAAAAAAGCTTAATAATTGAATGGAAAGAACAAATAATAAAAAAGAAGGCACTTGAATATTTGAATACATTGAAGGTAATTGACGGAACATGAAGCAAAGTTATTATGATAGAATAAGATGGTATGTGCCCCTATACTGTTTTATTTAACGAGGTGAAAAATCCTGACCCCTTGCTGCTTACTGACTGATATTTTGATGCCAGGAGAAGAGAATACTACGCTTCTTCTAAATTTCAGCTGTATTTTTATCATAGTTAACCATATTATCAGGTAAACATAGGCATACTTTTAAGCATGAGACCTTAAGATAGAATGGAATTTTCGCCTCGTTGAAAAAAAAGACTGACTCACTGGATATGAGGATGACGGCTGGGAGGGTGATGCCGGCACGCAGGCGGTCCACAGCATGGTGGAGGTGAGCTGCAACAACAAGCAGCCACACGTTAATAATAATAATAATAATAATAATAGTTTTATTTTCACCTGAAGGCATACAGGAAAAAACAACAGCATAATAAACATACATAAGGAAATTAACTTAAGTGCTAAAGCAAATAAAATATAATATATACATGTGGGCAATATAAACACCGACCGTAACAAAAAGCAGTCACGTGTTAACCCCTTCACCTCCAGATCTTTCCTTTGATACAGCCAAATTCCCAACATCCGACCTCCAAACATCCGACTTGTCCAAACAACCGACTTTTTTCACCACACATTGTGTCTTGTTTTGGCCATTTATTTTACTTCTTTTTTTTAAAAGTTTTTAGGAAACATTGATTTGTGGCTTTATTTATGCATGCATTTTACTTTCGCATATACCACTGGATCGGCTTTCAAGAGCTGCATCTTTTATGTTCTATATAATTTTGTCCTTACGTTTATGGTTACTGTGATATCCGAACATCCGACTATTCCAATTATCCGACCTACCTTCGGTCCCCCCAAGGTCGGATAATTAATACTTAGCTGTATATGAAATTCGTCTGTCGTTAGCCATAAAATTTCTAAAACTGAATAAACCAAATTAGCTAGTGGACAAGGATACTAAACAGGTCATATCCATAAAATATTGTTGATATTCATTAAAATCATCTGTTGTTAGCCATAAAATTACGAAAAGTAACTGAATATATCAAATTAGCTAGTGGACAAGGATACTAAACAGGTCATATCTATAAAATATTACTCATACTCATTAAAATTGTCTAATGGTATTCAAATTACAATAGAAATTACGTTTTGGGCCTCAAGGGGTTAAGCAAAGCAAATTGAAAACACCGATACACCGCGACCTTAAAATTTACATAAAAAAATACCTCACGTAAGAATGAAAGAATCTGATGAACGTAACAAGTTCAACACAGATATTAAGTGTTCATTATTATAAAAAAGTCACATGTTCAGCAAAGCAAACTGAAAACACCCTTTTAACTAATAGACCATGAGCTTGAAATTTAGTGCATAAAAAAATACCTCAAGTAAGAATGAAAGAATCTGATAAAAGTAGCAAAGTCAAGATGATAATTATTCATTCTTATACAAAAAGACTTCGATTGTAGAGGTTTGATTCTATATTTCGTTTCTTTCATTGCAACAAAATAGATAATGCCAAACAACAATTACAAAAAATATACAAAAAAACCAGAGTAACAAAGAAACTTCCCACACAAACTAACCAAGTCACAAGAAATTAAAATGACCAATACGGTAAACCCTCTCACATTCGAGCCCGTATCATTCGGAATTTTGGCTAATTCGACCCAGGTCTCCCCCAATTAGTTAGAGAGAATTGAGATTTAGAGTTATTGAGGATTTTAATTGAGTCAGAGAGGGTTTACTGTACTGCGATATACAGAACTCACCGACACCAAAGAACAAACTAAACAAAAAAAACTAAAAAAAGACAGATTAACCAAGAAACAAAAAAACAAAAAACAAAAACCCAGACTAACTTAAAAAAAAAAAAAAAAAAATACCAGATTAACTAAGAAACAAAAAAACCAAAAAAACAAAAAAAGATTAACTAGGAAAAAAAAACAAAAAAAAACCCAGATTAACAAAGAAACAAAAAAAAACTAAAAACCCCAGATTAACTATAAAAAAAAAAAAAAAAAAAAAAAAACCCAGATTAACTAAGAAACAAAAAAAAACTAAAAAACTCCAGATTAACTAAGAAACAAAAAAAAAACTAAAAAACCCCAATTAACTAAGAAACAAAAAAAAACCAATTAACTAAGAAACAAAAAACTAAAAACCCCCAATTAACTAAGAAACAAAAAAAACCCAATTAACTAAGAAACAAAAAAAAAAACTAAAAAAACCCAGATTAACTAAGAAACAAAAAAAAAACTAAAAAACCCCAATTAACTAAGAAACAAAAAAACTAAAAAAACCCAATTAACTAAGAAACAAAAAACTAAAAAACCCCAATTAACTAAGAAACAAAGAAAAACTAAAAAAAACCCAGATTAACTAAGAAAAAAAAAACTAAAAACCCCCAATTAACTAAGAAACAAAAAAAAAAAAAAAAAAACAGATTAACTAAGAAAAAAAAAAAAAAAAAAAAACCCAATTAACTAAGAAACAAAAAAAACTTAAAAAACCCCAGATAAACTAAGAAACAAAAAAACCTTAAAAAAACAGATTAACTAAGAAACAAAAAGAACTAAAAAAAACCCAGATTAACTAAGAGAAAAAAAAACAACAACCCCAGATTAACTAAGAAACTTGCCACACAAACTAACCAAGTCACAAGAAATTAAAATGACCGTAACTACACAACTCACCGACACCGAAGAACAGAGGTGCTACAAAGATGGCCTTCCCCGGGGTGAGGCACTGCAGCAGGATGGGCAGCATACACGCTCTGAAGGTGAACTCCTCGGAGAAAGGGGCCACTAGCTGGTTCCTCCACCATATGGGATTTTGTGCAGTGTTATACCAATACAAAGGATCTGTAATAGTCATCAGTACATTAGTGTTACTGTACTCACATTAAGGTCTTGCGTTTGGCGACTAATAAGTGCCAGAGAAAGCTTGCCAAATTCAAATTCATCAAATACAATTCAATAAAACAATAGATAAAACTTTTGTTGTGACCTAAGACCTACAACCTAAGAGTGCCAACCCCATTATAGGGGATTTGTGCTCAGTTATTGTCTCTCTTCACTTCATTGATTGGAAGCCTCTAACACATCCTCCCTCCTCCTCCCTTGATTTTTTTTATTATAAACTTAATACATTGAAAACAGAAGGGGAGTTGATGTGCTAAAGTCCTGACTGGGACGCCAAGGACTATCTCTAGCAGTATTATATTTTATTCATGACAATAATTATACAAATAATATGGAAAAAGTACAGCAATTCTCTACTATAAAATAATACTGATACACGAGTGATTAAGAAATTATACTAACAACTATACGCTAATACGTACACATAATATAAAGAAAGTATACTAATACATTGATACACATATATATAAAGAAATTATACTAATGAACACAATAATACTTTGAACACAACTTAGTGCTTAGGGGAAAGGTAAAAATCCATCATCATCATCATCTTTCTTTTTAACGTCAGATTTTCCCATAATGTCTTATGAGATTAGACGGTCGATGATACGCTTCCAATTCTACTGTCAGCGTTCATCGTTTAAGTTTGTGGCATGAGTTTTAAGCCCCGGATGCTCTTCCTGACAGGCAGAATGGCAACAGTCCCTCAGGAACATTGTGCTGCCTATGTGACAGTGAAGAGGCACCATTGCAGCCCTCATCACCACCTCCACCTGAACCCTCATGCCTCTTTATAGACACTGCTGAGAAAGACAAACTATTATATCTGAAAGTAAACTAGGTGGTACATCGTAAGAACGGCAGAGTCAGCTCGCTATCCACCTGTGTAGCGGCCAGAGGGTCCTCATAACCAGTGTTAGGGATGGACTGGGTATGGGGCCAAAATTTCATACACACAGAAAACAAACATATGAACTCATAAATACATAGATTGGTAATACGTCCCACTAAGTCGGCAATTCATTCATGTTATTGATATTTCCGTACTGCACTAAACATATTTTGTTCACGAAAACTAACAGCACATCAGCAGCAAACAAAACATGAACACATTTCCCCCCCAAAATTCAATCAATTGGCACATTTACATGGAGAATGGAAATTGACAGTTTATTTAAATTTGGATTTTATCATATTTTTCTTTAATATCACAGGTTTCGTCCAGATTTGAGAGAGAGAGAGAGAGAGAGAGAGAGAGAGAGAGAGAGAGAGAGAGAGAGAGAGAGAGAGAGAGAGAGAGAGAGAGAGAGAGAGAGAGAGAGAGAGAGAGAGAGAGAAAAAAAAAAGTCTGGCACAAATCATCAAGGGTAAACAATGCATATTTACTTCTAGCAAACTACTGTCTGGGTTTATTCATGCATACCATTGAATATTTAACATGAGTGAATATACAGTAAAACCTCTCATATTCGGACTAATTGGGCCAAGGAGTGGTCCGAGTAATGCAAGGATCCGAATAATGGGGGGATTATATATGGGGGGATATGTATATAAAAAAAAAATAATAATAATAATATAAAAAAAAAAAAAAATAAATAAAAATCTAGGTGTAGAATTATATAGCTAGGAAATTTCGACCCCTAAAAAATTATAAAAAAAAAAAAAAAAAAAAAAATTCTAGGTGTATATATAGCTAGGAAATTTCGGCCTCTTAATATATATAATATATAATATATATATATAAAAAATAATAAAAAAAAAAAAAAAAAAAAAAAAAAAAAAAAAAAAAAAAAAAAAAAAAAAAAAAAAAAAGGAGGTCCGAATAATGTCAAAGTCCGAATAATGAGGGTCCGAATACGAGAGGTTTTACTGTACTATGTGTCTATCAAACATAAGAAACATAAGAAAATAAGGAAGCTACAAGAGGCCGTGAGACCTACATGTGGTAGTTCCTGTTACCATACCTACCATACCTGCATACCATAACATACCTATATACATGCAGAGAGTAGTTTTTTCTTCTTCTATGCATATCATTGAAAATTAAATATAAGTGAATATACGGTAATACTATGTTTCTATCAGACATACCTAGATACATGCGAAGAGTGGCTGTTATGGGCACTGATAGATGAGCCTGTACAAGGGGACCCAAAAACAGTACGAAGGTAAGGAAGAGAGGCACGACCAAGGCTGGCAGGAGGCCCTCCCACCGCATGCCCATCTGAGACCATAGCGTAACCTGCAACAAAGTACAAAGTAATGACACACAAGCTATCATACTTAACCCCTTCACGCCCAGATCTTTCCTTGGCTATAAATAATCGTCTGTTGTTAGCCATAAAATTACCAAAAATAACTAAATATACCAAATGAGTAGTCGACAAGGATACTAAACAGGTCATATCTATAAAACATTGCTTATATTAACTAATAATTGTTTAATGGTAGCCAAATAACAACGGAAATTACGTTTTGGGTCTCAAGGGGCAAATCAACTTGTAGCAAAGCATATTATCTATCCTACTCATCATTCTATTCAACAGTACTTAAGGTTATGACAGGAATAATTAACCCTGAAGTGACGCATGCTTATCATCCCATCTCACCTCAGTCGAGTCTTGATTTCCGAACCATATGACGAAAAGTGGAGAGACTATGGTCATGAAGAACACACTGATGCATCGCTTCTTAATGGTAGATGGATGGTCTCTGCAGGGAGGAGGACATGGTATTAGCTCAGGTTCCTGATTCAGGGGGACATCACTTACATGAAGCTGTTTCAAGTCACCAGTGATCACCACAAACTGTTGCATTACAAGTAAGGTACAAATTTACCGGTATAAGTGCAGTTTAAACCAATACACTATCGGTTGTTTTACGTATCCTTAACGATTCATTCTCGTCATAAGGAGTATTTTTAACCCCTACAACAGCTGTGTAGTAAATGAAAAATGACACAAGGGGGGTCTGGGGGGAGCGAACCCCCCCCCAGTGAGGTTAGGTTACGTAATCAATGCCCAGGTTAGGTTAGTTAACTAGCAAGGGGGTCTGGGGGGCGCAACCTCCCTAGTTATGTCAGCAGAGCATTGGTCAATAGGGAATAGTGGTTGAAACTGCATATTTACCAATTTACCTAGAAAAGTGCCAATTTCCTATGCGGTGACAAGTGTGTGGCGGCCATGAGCATTACATACATAACACATGAGTATAAAGGGCGGCAGAGCGAGCCCAGTTCTCTTCCACAACACCCCTGCAATGTTACCACCGGGCCACAGGGGACTGCATGGAAGGCTCACCACCATGATATAACTGCCTTCAGTATGACATGACATGAGTGGCAGGAACTGGTATCACTGCCTGCCACACATTATCCTGCCATCACTAAGGCCTGCCGTCCACCTCACCAAACTGTTCAATCCCTATGGCAAATACCGTCCTGACTAAGATTTTACAGAAGTGCGAGTGGCAAGATGAAGCCACGTTCCCTTACCTTCCCTGAGTTGCATTCCACACGTACAGGCTTCCAACATACAGAACGGACAGCAGAAAGCACACGAAGATCTCTTTTATACACCATCCGCCCATAGTTGAGGAGCAGCCGACCCGCCGCCTTGCACTGTTTACTTCCCTCTGCTCGCCCGACGCTTGAACCTGAGCTTGAGCTGCGAGTATTACGACTGTTGGTGAAGCCCTTGGAGCTCTTTCGGGCTTCAGGCGCTCTTTCCCTTCTCTCCCCCCTCCCCCACCACACACCTGTCAGAAGAACAGGAAGGAAAGAATGGAAGACAAAACTAGAGGATCTACGCCCCTTTCCTACCTCAGTAAGCATTATACAAGAGAAAGAGAGAGAGAGAGAGAGAGAGAGAAGAGAGAGAGAGAGAGAGAGAGAGAGAGAGAAAGGAGTGCATATGTCTGTTATTCACCCATGGTCATGTCCACGCGATTTGGACTCGCGATCGCCAGTTTTACCCTCCCGGTGCGAGCTTAGAGCTCATTACTACCGATATTTGGGTAATGCTGGGACCTCACACACCACACACCCCATCCCCTTGCTCAAGGGGGACGGAAACCGCCCGAATTTGTCAGTGAAAAATCCAAGAGGCAGTGAGGATTCGAGCCAACACCGGCTAACCACTGAATGGCAGGCCAACGCTCTATCCACGTGACCATCGTGTGTGTGTGTGTGTGTGTGTGTGTGCGTGTGTGACCTTCGACACGGACGTGGATGGCTTTAACTTACCTGTGTGCGTACAACTGGGTAGCTACTTGATATATAATATGTAATAATTATTGGTTAAAAGATGTATTCAACAATATACCTTTGAGCCAAGGGAATGCGCAGTAGTCTAGTATAATATAGTGAATGTCACATCAAGAGCATACAATGGTACATGTGTATAATGTGATAATGTATATTTTGTATGCATCTATCAGTCACATCACGACATGCTCGGCTATCTGCTTGCATCAGTATTGCAACGGGGTTAACGTATTGTATATATACTGCCCCCACCACGACTGTTGCGATAGCGTCTCGTCATCATCATCATCATCATCATATTATTATTGTTATTGTTATTCTTGTTATTATTATTATCTATTATTTATTATTATTATTATTATTATTATTATTATTATTATTATTATTATTATTATTATTATTATTATTATTATTATTATTATTATTATTATTATTATTATTATTATTATTATTATTATTATTATTATTATTATTATTATTATTATTATTATTATTATTATTATTATTATTATTATTATTATCATTATTACTATTGATTTGTTTTTATTATAACAAATTAAATGAACGTATATGTATATTTTTTATTTCTATATAGCATGTTCAATATTCAAGTCCACACGATGCCACGACTGTTGTAATTAAAACATTTAAGGCATCAGTTCCATAAAAGAGTCTCGGCTCAATGGACCGCGGCTTGTATATAGTTTAAGTAATGTATAATTAACTTTATGTACGTTATGTTAAGCCTAATAAAGCAATCAATCAATCAAATCAATCATCCCAACCTGGTGCTTCATCTCTGTGGCACCATGGCAGGCAGGGCAAAACTTCGTAGAGGGTAAAAACATTATCATCTGCTGGTGAAATATGGATGTGAATTTTCCGACATTTTGACTTGGCAATGAAGCTCATGTGATGGCGAATATCTGATCTAACACTTAGGAACACTTATCTAACTTATTAACTGACTTCTTATAATTTAACACTGATCTAACACTTATCATTAGGAACACTGCCATCGCTGTGAGTATGAAGATGAAATATAAAAGGCGTAGTCACAGCCCAACGTTCGATCTGCCAGAAAATAGTTAGTGTTAATATCTATGTTGCTGTATAAATTACAGCTGAAAACACACTTTTACACTTTCAGTTTCCTTTTACTTAGCATTTACTAATATTTTCTAGGCTAGGCATCTTTATTATTGCAGTGCGGGGTTCAAACTTACGACAAGAGTCAGAGTTTAATGGTGTTTTCGTGAATCAGAAACCCAAGGCCATAGTGTGTATATGACTTAGCACTTACGACCTTTGTCAGCAAGATACGACGGTCCCAGTACCTATTTACGACGGTCCTAAGAGTGTCAGAGTATATTACATAAAAACATAAGCAAATAAGGAAGCTACAATATTCAAACAAAGTCTTTGAAAAAGCCTTATTTTTATTTAGGTATTCATGTTTTACATAGGAAGCAGAAGCACTAACATACTTCCAACTCACAAGAGCTGACTGACTGCGGAGGAACAAGTGTGTCGAGTGACCAGAAGCGAGCCGCGTCTGGGAGTCACGCACGTACAGGGCCGAGGGACGCCACACAGGCCACATAGAGTACATGGAGGCAAAGAATCATTGCTTACATGAAGAAACTCAGTTCAAATACAAGAATAAGTAATCAGCTTGGATCAGGAGCTAAGAAAATAAGGTCTGATGAGGTGAAGCAGCGCCAAGACAGAGTGTGAGGGCGGCCAGCAGGCGTGTGTGAAGGGCTGGACGCGATATATACACGTATCAAGGGTTGGGGATAGAGAGACGAAGTGATACATGAGGCATTATCAACTCTTCTAAAATTGTAGTTTTCAAGATACTGAGATGGTTTAATGTATATTGTATACGTATATTGTTGTGGGTGATAAGAAGGCGACATTCATGTATCTGTGAAGCTGTGGTGGGTGTGTCACTGAGCTCTATATGAACTATAGAGCTTAGTAGTGTGTGTGGTGGGTGGCGCGGTTTCCTGTGGTGGGTGCGGCGCTTACCACCACAGCCACACCACCACACCACCACAGCCACACGCGCGCTGCCTCGGTGTGCCCCAGAGCAGCGGTAAAAAAGGAATATTGTTGTCAACTTCGGCCAAGCTAGAGGAAATGCGCGGGAAAACTGACTAATAACTATAATCTGAGCGATACATCGAAGTGAAGAAATGTTCGATAAGTATTATATATATTTTCTTTTTACAAATTCGTGAATTTGGAGTACAAATTGACCTTAATTAGAGCAGGTGATCTATCCTAGAAAAATGAGAATTATGGAGGCATCCGAAAATACACACTCTTATAGAAATATAACAAACATACTTTGTAAGAAGGCCAGTCAACGTGTGTGTGTGTGTGTGTGTGTGTGTGTGTGTGTGTGTGCGTGTGTGTGTGTGTGTGTGTGTGTGTGTGTACTGTATGTGTGTGTGTTTGTATGTGTGTGTGTGTGTGTATGTTGTGTGTGTACTGTGTGTGTGTGTGTGTGATTTTTGTGTGTAATTCACTCAAACTTGATCATGCACTGGACACGCAATCACCAGTTGTTACCTTCCCGGATTAGAGCTCACATCTCCGATCTTTGTGTAAGGCTGACACCTCCCACAGTACACACATCCCATCCTCTTGCTCAAGCGATACAATAACTACCCGAGTTTGTCAGTGAAAATATTCCTGAACGGGGATTGAACGCGAGACCCTAGGCTGCCGTCCCTAAGAGAAGCCGCGGGGACCAGCTGGCATTACGCGGGAACCAGCTGACATTACGCGGGGACCAGCTGTCGTCACGCAGCCTAGACTCGTGCAGCTGGAGTCTCAGGGCATATTTGTGCGTATATTTTGTATATGCATATTTACCGTTTTGATTATTTTTTTTTCTTGGGTTAGGAATCAGGGTTAATCGTATGTGTTTCTCGCCGCAGGACAGTGGCTTAAAGGTTCCTCCGTACCACCCCGCCCCTACCACCGCCCAGGCTCGGTGTGTGTGTGTGTGTGTGTCAGTGTGTGTGTGTGTCAGTGTGTGTGTGTGTGTGTGTGTGTGTGTGTCAGCAGGTAAGCGGGGGGCCCTGTGCTCCCCGCTGGCTGCCTTCTGTTGTTCGGGTGACATCATCAAAAACAAACGCTTGATGAGCCTTGTGCCGCCGCGCCGGGCCCATTGACGCTCTCCGCTCCTCTGTTGTCTTGCTTTCTTTCATGTTTGTTTTGTGTTGCCGAGAGATTGGGAGGCTGAATAAGTGCACGTCCCCAAAAAAACTGTATGAAAAGTATGTATCATTTTTGTTTTTTTAGGTGAAAGGAGTATATTTTTTCAGATCGTTGATATAAAAAATATGTAAAGCATGTATATTTTTGTCTTGTTTGCCGAGAGAATAAGAGGCTGAGCACGTAAAAAAAAAAGTATGAAAAGCATGTATAATTTGTTTCTTGTTTGCCGAGAGAATGGGAGGCAGAATATGTGCACGTCAAAATGAAAAAAGTATGAAAAGCATGTATTATTTTTGCTTTTTAGGTGAAAGAAGTATATTTTTTCGGATAGTTGATATAAAAAAGTATGAAAAGCATGTATATTTTTGTCTTAATTGCCGAGAGAATGGGAGGCTGAGCACGTAAAAAAATGTAAAAAAAAGTATGAAAAGCATGTATCATTTTTGTTTTTTAGGTGAAAGAAGTATATTTTTTCGGATAGTTGATATAAAAAAGTATGAAAAGCATGTATATTTTTTGTCTTGTTTGCCGGCAGAATATGTGCACGTCAAAAGAGAAAGTATGAAAAGCATGTATTATTTTTGTTTCTTAGGTGAAAGAAGTATATTTTTCGGATAGTTGATATAAAAAAGTATGAAAAGCATGTATCAATTTTGTCTTTAACCCCTTGAGGCCCACAACATAATTCCATTGTAATTTGGGTACCATTAGACGATTTTGATAAGACAAGCAATATTTTAATAGATATGCCCTGTTTAGTATCCTTGTCCACTAGTAAATTTGGTATATTAAGTTAGTTTTCGTAATTTTATGGCTAACAACAGACGATTTTATATAGCAAAGGAAAGCTCTGGGCGTGAAGGGGTTAAGGTGATAGTAGTATATTTGTTCAGATCGTTAATGTATTTACGATCGTCGGTCGGTGTATTTACATGATGAATGCAAAAAAGCCAAACAAACCACTCTTATATAAGTTCTTAAAGCGAAAACCACTTAAAAATATGTTTTGCAATATCGATTAATTATTCATTCATTGACTTATTTATGTGTGTCATCTTTTTTTGTTTATTTATACATATTTTTTTTAGTTCATTCATTTAGCTATTTATAACTTATCGACCTATTTTTGTTACACGTAAACTCGCTTATCTATGTACATGGGAGGAACAAGGGAGTGCTAGTGGAGGTGCGAGTGCATGGGAGGCAGAAGCATGGGTGGTGGTGGAGTGGTGGGTGGGTGGGTGGGTGATGGGAGGTGATGATTGGTGGAGTTGGGGAAAGTAGGAGGAGTCTGTCTGGTGTCTTGGGTGGATCAGCTGCTTTCCTGATCTCACGCCCCTTCTGCTCCGCCACTTTCAGGTCAGACGAATTTTCAGGTGGTCTTTGTGAATTTTATGACGAACAAATAATGGTGACACTAGAAATAGACTGAAATAAATCGAGTTATCGTGCATGGTTGTGCGTCGCTTCAACCATTTGATTCATGTTGCTTCATGTTGTGATTGTAAACTTATGATTGATGTATCGTTATCATTTCTCGAGTAAAAGTAGCCTACAGTTGTTTATTAAGTTTGGCAGGATACCATGTTAACGTTAAGGGCTTGAACGTTACTTATTTTGACTTATTTTGGCGGAACTAAACGCAGAGAGAAACCTGCGTGAGATTTTTTGCGTTGTAAGTTTCTAATCGTTCACCAAGAATTTATTATGTATATCTGCATTGTCAGAATTAAAATGAAAAGAAACATGACATTCAAAGGAGACAAACAAACTCTAAAATATGGCATTATAAATATTCGCTTTCATAAAGTCGTCGATACGTTTGGTTAAGATTGATTTTAAAGTGAATTTGTAGATTGGATTTGTAGAGGCAATGTTCCACTTCCCTTTATTTCCAGTGTGGACCTTCATGGCGTTTGGCAGGAACTTGCTACACAGTACTTGCATGTTATGAATAGTAAAAAATGCAGTGACGTGGGAATGTTCTAAATGCAGTGGATGAAGGTGCTAAATATACCAATAAAAAATGCCGGACTCCTAAAGCTCACCATTAAGCTTGAAAGGCAGCTGAGACTTTTTTTCGCGAGTGTCGACAGAAAGAAGTGTCTCTTTTGTTTGTGTAATGCAGGATTCTCGTCTTTTTTATATATATTTTTTACATATCATGACTGGATTGGAACTGGCTGAGAACAGGAAAAAGGAACGTAGCAAAAAATCCACTTTTATTGTCACCCCGTATAACATTAGCTATTAAGACTTCCGAAGGGGATTAATTAAGATTACCGATTTTTTTCTCCATCACAAAGGACTGGCCAAGGGAAAAACAGAAAGTAACAAAAAGTTCGTTTAGTTGCCAGTCCCTATATAGAAGACACTAAGAGAATATTAAAAAGGGAGGTGGGCCAATTTAGTTCGGAATGAATGAATATCGATGTAATAGACTTCGATTCACCATTACTTAGAGGTCATTATTGATCAATTTGAAATATGAATCGTAGTTTTGAACCGCTTTGAGGTCTATTCAGCATAAGTGTGTATCAAGGTTACTGTCTATAATAAATGAATTGGACATTTTTTTACACTGCCATTTCTTTATAGTATACCAACAAGATACACTGACACTTATACTGATCTAAAAATACGAGAACCGATCACAGACATGTAGTGAATCACCCATCACGTCACTGTGCCTTTGCCTGAACGTGCGCACAGAATGTCCAACTCAAAGCTTTTATAATTGAATTAGATCCTAATTCTAAAGGCTTTGGTCCAACCTTTGCAATGAGGAGACACGAGGGGCGGCGAGGAGAGTGAAAAGCAGCAGACTCCCCAAGGGCACCATGAGGACAGACGGGCGAGTGCGTGAGCTATAGAAAGGTACTGAGGAATTAAAGGGTGAGGTCGTGGCAGATGATGGCTATACATGGAGCATCTATATACAACAGCAAAGAAGCGGCACATGATAACGGGCGAGGCGGGAACTAACAGGTTACGGGAGGAAGAGAAGGCAAGGGGGATCGGAATGCATCTAAGTATACTAAATAGGGTTCAGTGTTACATGATTCTTGGGTTCGGTGGGTATTGAGGGATAGTAATAAGTTAATAAGTAGGGCAGAAACTACCATCACATAAGGAATCCGGTTATAGGAGGAAGGGAAGAGGGATCGGAATGCATCTAAAAGTACTAAATAGGTTCAGTTTTATAGGGTTCTTGGGTTTGGCGGGAAAGTTTTGCGGGATTCTTGGGTTCGCTGGGAAGGTTTGGCGGGATGGATTAGCGAGACAATTACTTACAACCACTAATTCTCGGGTTTCTGAGCGACATTTGCAGGGGACTGGCCGGAGGGGGGCGCTGTCAGGACTCACCCAGAGACGCCACTTAAAGGGCGTGGGTAAAGGGCACGTGTGGGCAGCAGTAGGAAGGGTTGTTACCGAGGATAATAAAAGAATAATTAATATCCTTGGTTGTTACTATATGTACACAGCAGCTGGATGGATTTGTGGCACGATTTTTGTGATTGAGGATGATTGGTGCTAATATTGTTGTTACCAGTGTTGTTGTTATTGTTGTTATTATTATTATTGTTATTTTTACTACTATTTTTATTATTGTTGTTATTATCGTTATTGTTATTTTTACTATTATTTTTATTATTGTTGTTATTATCATTATTGTTATTTGTACTACTATTTTTATTATTGCAATTATTATCGTTATTATTATCGTTATTATTACTGTTATTATTAGTTATGTTATTATCATTATTATTAGTAGTAATGTTATTATTATTATCATTCTTAATGCTACTATTATTATCATTATTATCATTTATTATTATTATTATCATCAGTATCATCATTACTGTTATCATCATTATTAACAGTGTTAGTTTGTTGTTTGTGTTGCAGCCGGAAGCAGAGGCACTGATTGGTTAATTTAGGTTAGGTTAAGTTAGGTTAGGTTAGTTAGCTAGTTAGGTTAGGTTAGGTAAGTTAGTTAGTTGACCGGGTGTTTAGCGGGTCTGTGGGTCTCCATGGTTAGTCCTGAAGGTTAGATTAGGTTAGGTTAGGTTAGGTTAGTTAGTTTTACCTGGTGCTTGTTATGTCCGTGGGTCTCCATGGTTAGTCCCGAAGGTTAGGTTAGGTTAGGTTAAGTTAGTTGGTTGACCGGGTGCTTAGCGGGTATGTGGGTCTCCATGGTTAGTCCCAAAGGCTAGGTTAGATTAGGTTAGTTAGGTTAGGCTAGTTGACAGGGTGCTTGGTAGGTTAGGTTAGGTTAGATTAGATTAGGTTAGTTAGGTTAGGTTAGTTGACAGGGTGCTTGGTAGTTTAGGTTAGGTTAATCAGTTGACCGGTTATTTAGCAGGTCTGTGGCGCCCCGTGGTGAGTCCCGAAGAACCCCCCAGCCGGCACGCCCCTTCCAGGTGTCGCCGCAGGAACCCGAAGTATTAAACTGGATTTGAGCGTCATTACTCCCCTGTATTGACTAACTACACAACAGTACACCAAAACGACAAAAAACACGAGGACGAGAGGGGTGAAGGGTTGAAGGGGTGAGGGGTGTGTGGTGGGGGTTTGGGGAGGGACCGTGGCACCGATGTGGGGTTGGGGTTGGTGGGGGTTGTGGTACCGTAGATAACAGTTAAGTCGCCAGGACAACTTTTTTTTCTGTTTACAGACGTGTGGTGGCGTTAATACTTACATTTCTACATCCATGATTTCAGGACAGTTAGAAGGGGCTATCTGGAGAGTCTGTGTCATTTTGTGTCTTCATCTGTGTCATATTAGGGCTATAAATGAACAAATTACAACAATATCTACAAAGTGGCTACCAACAGTAGAGTCACCATCTAGTGTTTATTTACTGAGTGTCGTACCGCTGTTGTCGTCGCCTCGAAAAAAAAAAGCGTAGCGAAATTTGAAACGTATATACTTGCAGATACAAAGCATAAAACAACGCTGAAGCAGGGTAGATTATACAATCATGATATAAACTACTGTGTATCATCTTCAGTGGCACATAAAAATCAGTAGTGATGCTATAATTCGTAATATTTGGCGCCTGACGACATCACTGCGGGTGGCGACTTAACTGTTATCTACGGTAGGGAGGGGGGGAGCAACCGCCTATATACACTGGCATGCTCGGTGGTGATTGGTGAAGACTGATAAGGCGAACACAGCGATGAGGAAAGCTGATTCTATCGTATGAATAATGTTTGTTATGGAATTAATAATAATCAATGATGACATACTGCTTGCTGCATACGAACATCATAATAATAATGGTAGGAACATATTTATATTATAATGTATTTTTTCCAGTCACGAAGCAATATGAATCTATCTTACACTGTATTCTTCTTTCTCATAAAGGCTTCAAGCAGCGTAGAAAGAGAACTGAACATGTATTACGGGGGATAACAACTCAATTATTAGAATCAGCGCCAAAAAATAGGATAATCTGTAGAGGCGCGGGGAAGGAGGCAGAAGGCGGGTCTTGGCCTCGTGTGGCGATAACGGGGAGGCTGCCGATGTTATGCTGCCCAGTGGTGATTAATTCTTTATCGCTGAATCCGTGAGAGATGAGAGGCGAGGACACACACACACACACACACACACACACACACACACACACACACACACACACACACACACACACACACACACACACACACACACACACACACACACACTCCCACACACCCACAATAACCCACACCTCACCCACACCTTCTTCTCTTCTCTCTTTTTTTCACTCTCCTACTTATTTTTCTCACACTTTTTTTTTTTTTTCTCTCTCTCTCTCTCTCTCTCTCTCTCTCTCTCTCTCTCTCTCTCTCTCTCTCTCTCTCTCTCTCTCTCTCTCTCTCTCTCTCTCTCTCTCTCTCTCTCTCTCTTCTCTCTCTCTCTCTCTCTCTCTCTCTCTCTCTCTCTCTCTCTCTCTCTCTTTTTTCTCTTCTCTCTTTCTCTCTCTTCTCTTCTCTTTCTCTCTCTTCTCTTCTCTCTTCCTCTCTTCTCTTCTTCTCTCTTTCTCTCTCAACTCACTCTCTCTCTCTCTCCTCTCTCTCTCTCCCCTCTTCTCTCTCTCTCCTCTTTCATTTTTATAACTCCTTTTTTTTCCTACTTTTTTCTCTTCTCTCTCAACCCTCTCTCTCTTCTCTCCTCTCCTCTCCTCTCTCTCTTCTCTCTCTCTCTCTCTCTCTCTTCTCTTTCTCTCTCTCTCTCTTCTCTCCTCTCTTCTTTTCTCTTTCTTTCTATATCCAATATTTTTTCTTTTTCTCTTTTTCTCTCTCTACACTCTCTATCACACACTATTTTTCCCTTTTTTTCTCTCTCTTTTTTTTCTCTCTCTCTCCCACACTCTCTCTCTCTCTCTCTCTCTCTCTCTCTCTCTCTCTCTCTCTCTCTCTCTCTCTCTCTCTCTCTCTCTCTCTCTCTCTCTCTCTCTCTCTCTCTCTCTCTCTCTCTCTCTCTCTCTCTCTCTCTCTCTCTCATTAATGGCGATGCATCATTAACCATATGATGACGTTTTATTGCTGTTTTCCCGCGCGAAAATTAATGATGCTCATAATCAATAGGCGTAATTTATGTGATGCTAATCATGAGTGGTGAATGGTGGTGGAAGTGGTGATGTTGGTGATGTTGGTGTGGTGATTGAGATGGTGATTATGGTTAGAAGAGAGTGGTGATGGGTGATGTTGGTGTGGTGACAATAGTGATAAAGATGATGATGGTGGTGGTGGTGGTGGTAATGGTGAGGATGATGATAGTTAAAAGAAATTGCTATTGTTATCATTGTTATTGTTAATGATGATGATGATAATGATGATGATTAGAGGGGGTAGTATTAACCATAGAATAATGATAATGGTAGTGATGGTGGTGATGATGATAAAGGAGGTGACGGTGGCTATAATGATGATGATAATGATAGTTATAGTGATGATGAGGGTGACTGTTGGCATGAGACCACTGTCGAAAAAATAAATCCATACCAAAATTTTCAACCTTAAAGCAATGATATTAATGTGCGCGAAAAAACTAAACTTTAACTATCTATTTTTCGACAAGCTTATTTACAAAGTTTACAAAGTGGAAAACAATATTTATCCTCGTCAACACCGAGTCAGTGGTTTCATGTGGGTGTCGATGGGCTGTATGATGGGCTGAATGAAGGGCTGAATGATGGGCGTCCTAGGATGATAACGCGCGGGTCAGCCAGGCGTGTGATGAGCGATAGGGGCGATAACGTGCGAGCGGAGCCAGGCCAGAGGGGCGCCGGACCCCACCTCTGCCTCCACGCCTCCCCGCGGCGGCCTGGGGAAGCACTCTGCAACGGTGTGTCTTATCTGATCTGTGTTGGCGGATATACTGACGGGAAAGTGTTGGCCCAGCTGTACAACATAGCACAGCATCGCCTGACTTTTTATCAATACAGGAAAAAGCAGGATAGTGTTCCTGTATATACGGGTGCGTCCTCCACTACCTCGCGGCAGGGATCTCGATGGAGATATTTGCGGTTTTCTTGCTCTTTGGTTCTCACTCCTCACATCGATAAGCCTTGCAGCTTGCCGATAAACAAATATGAATATGCACACACACACCACACACCACACACACACACACACACACACACACACACACCAACACACACACACACACACACACACACACACCACACACACACACACACACCACACACACACCACACACACACACACACACACACACACACACACACACACACACACACACACACACAACACCACACACACACACACACACACACACACACACACTCACATTTATAATTTTATATTTGAAAATCTTGTCAGACGTCTCATTCCATTTGATTCCCGTGCAGGCGTTCCCTCCCAGGCCGCCGCGGGAAGGTTTGCCTCCCCACGCAGTGCCGCGGCCAACATAGAGTATGTACAGTACCTACATAGGCATCATAGAAAAGCAGTAGTGGGTTGTGTTGGGGATATAGTACATAGGTGATTCATGTATGGTGTGTGTCTCATACATGGACACAGTCACGGAGGGTGTGTACACGCAATAATAAATGTTATCCAATGCAGATGAAAAAAATGCTCCTTGGGCGAGTAAGCCTTTCGGTGACTGGTCATTCGCTTTCTGGCTACCGTAGATAACACTATAGTCGCCAGTCACTCGCCTCTGCACTAATGTCGCCAGGCACAATATATTACGAATTTTAGCATCACTACAGACTTTTATGTGCCACTGAAGAGGTATGCACAGTAGTTTATATTATGTACATCACACTACATGTCTTCAGTGGCACATAAAAGTTTGTAGTAATGCTAAAATTCGTAATATATTGTGCCTGACGACATTAGTGCAGTGGCAAGTGACTGGCGACTATAGTGTTATCTATGGTAGGGTAATGTTAGGTTTGGACCAATCAACGACTGGCTTACTTACAGGCTGGAGCGGCATACATACACAGGCGCAGCAACGATTCCTACATGTATTGTTTTCTTCAACTACTCATTTATCCTATCCAGATTACATGTCAAAAATAAAGTATGAGACTATTACACGAGGGTTGGCCAGCCTGACGCAACACACAGGCTGCGCAACACACAGCCTGACGCAACACTCAGGCTGCGCAACACTTCTAAATGTACAAAAATATGGCCGCCGCTACCACTCTGAGAGGCAGCGAAAGATTAAGAGTTTCCCCGCCAGTGTAGCTCAACCATTGGCTACCTGGCTAATATGACCTCACGGAGATAATCAAATGTTCCCGTAACTAGACATCAACATTTTACTGTACATACGAATAAATCTGACAGAAATGCAAAATAAACTAGTGTATAATGAAGAATAGTCTACGGAGGTGTCACATAATATTTCACTGTCTCGCTCTTCACGTCGACTTGAGAACTGTACTTTTTACTGTACATACGAATAAATCTGAGAGAAATGCAAAATAAACTAATGTAAATGAGTATATAATATAATAAAGAGTCTACGGAGGTACCACATAATGTTTCACTGTCTCGCTCTTCACGTAGACTTTGGAACTAAATGAAATGATTCCCCCAAGACAAATAATTCTCTTTGAGCGGGACAATATACCGCCTCGTGAGTGCGTTGCGACAAGGAGGTGGAGGAGGAACGCACGCAGTTAATAATACAGCATAAAGATAATACATCCTGGTGAGCGGTGGATGTGGAGGCGAAGCAAGAGTGGAGGAGTGGAGGAGTGGAGGAGTCAATGGGAAAGTGCGTGGTGGAGGCTAGGTGGAGAGGGGCCGTTAAGAGGCAGTCAGTAGACATTGAAGATATAGAAGATCCGGCGGTACGGTTGGTCCAGCGCATGCGCGGAACTCGGTGGATGTAAACAAACAGACGACGCGGGCTGTTACTCCTACCAAATATCACGCTCTAGGGAGGTATTTTAGTTACTTTATGTTAGGTAAATTAGGTTTAGGTAGGTTAGGTAAGGTAAGGTTAGGTAAGGTTAGGTTAGCTAGGTTAGGTAGGTTAGGTAAGGTAAGGTTAGGTTAGGTTAGGTAAGGTAAGGTTAGGTTAGATATAAAAACACCAAATTCTGCGCATGCGTAGGACCAACCGGCACGGCGGATCTTCTATACCGTCACAGTGGTCCTTATCAGCAGAGGTACTCGTTATCCTGCACTCTCAAGCCACTATCAGCAGCGTGCGGCGAGAAAAAGAGGCAGGTGTTATTTTCTTCTGCCCCGGGTGTACGTAAAAGGGTCTCCGCGGCGCCAGGTGTTACAGTGGTATAGGGTGACACGGCTAAGGGTGTGACGGAGGCTGAGGGTGACAGGAGGGAGAGGCGGCCTGCTGTGTGGACCGTGGTGCCTGCGGGGGCGTGGCTTGTTCCTCAGGGAGACCTCAGGGGATCGGATCTGGTGTAAGGTATGAGCGCTTTTTTAGAGGGTGAGAAATATATTTGTTGAAGGAGTTTAAGTGACGTCTGATGAGGATGAGAGGGATATTAGTTGCAGGACGAGATAATTGAAGTCTTTTCTATATATATGACATTGCTTAGTACTGTAGGTGTGAGCGTTTTTTTAGAGGAAAAGAGGTATTTTTGAAGGAGTTAAGTAAAGTCCTTATGTATATATATATATGACATTGCTTAGTGCTGGTGTGAGCGTTTTTCTAGAGGATGAGAGGGATATTTCTTGAAGGACGAGTAAAATGAAGTCTTTATAATGACATTGCTTAGTACTGTAGATGTGAGCGTTATTTTTCACGGTCAATAACACTATAGTCACCAGTGCACTAATGTCGCCAGGCGAATTTGACAGGCGACTATGACGAATATTAGCATCACTACAGACTTGTATGTACCACTGAAGACACGTACATAATATAAACTACTGTGCATGCCTCTTCAGTGGTACATACAAGTCTGTAGTGATGCTAAAATTCGTAATATATGGCGCCTGGCGACATTAGTGCAGTGGCGACTATAGTGTTATTGACGGTAGAGGGTGAGAGCGATATTTGTTGAAGGACGAGTTAAGTGAAGTCTTTATATATATGGAATTGCTTAGTAGTGTTGGGTTGTAGTTATAATGTTCAAACATGTTTATATTCCCGCTATACAAAATGATTGTTTAGGCTTGAGAGGCTCCCCCGCGCGGCATCAAGGTCGCTCTAGACGAGACATAATCCCTGTTCACGTTGACCGACGGACGCTCGCCAGGACCCGGATGTCACGTCACTCCACTCACACACTAAAAAACAAAATCACGAGAGCGCAGTGAGACGGAGGAAGCGCCTAGATCAATTGACCTATAACGATAGATGGTCAGTTGATCTTGGGACGCGCCACCTGACAGCAACTCAAGTGACAATTTCCATGAACCCTTTGAGGCCCAGAACGTAATTTTCATTGTAATTTGGGTACCATTAGACGATTTTCATGAATATAACCAATATTTAATAGAAATAACCTGTTTAGTACCTTGTCCACTAGCTAATTTGGTACATTACGTTACTTTTTCGTAATTTTATGGCTAACAACAGACGATTTCATATAGCAAAGGAAAGATCTGGACGTTAAGGGGTTAGTTAATCTTTTCGTCGTGTCTCCTTATATAAGTGTTCGGCAGCACTTTACATCAGTTTGCTTGTTTTGCTTCTGTTTTACGTATTTGCCGAGCCTGCCAGAGTAAGGAGGCGGCTGGTATGGGTGATGGGTGAAGTGACGCAACACCCGGCGAGCCTTCCCCCGGTGTGAGTGTGTCGTGAGGCGGGAGGGTGCGGCGGCTGCGTGTGAGGTATATGTGACAAGCGATGGGTCCCCCCCCGCTACAAGGGTGCTCGGGGCCCAGTAAGGCTCTCTCGTCTGTCTACAGGTCATACCGTGTCTATCTGTCCGCCTGTCTGCCTGTGCATCTGTTTGCCTGTGCGTATGTGTGTGTATTTTGTTGGTTTATGTGTTTATTTGTGTGTGTGTGTGTGTGTGTGTGTGTGTGTGTGTGTGTGTGTGTGTGTGTGTGTGTGTGTGTGTGTGTGTGTGTGTGTGTGTGTGTGTGTGTGTGTGTGTGTGTGTGTGTGTGTGTGTGTGTGTGTGTGTGTGTGTGTGTGTGTGTGTGTGTGTGTGCGCTTGTCAGTTTGTCCTTGTCTGTCTGTCTGTCTGTCTGTGTGCCTGTTTCTCTCTCTCTCTCTCTCTCTCTCTCTCTCTCTCTCTCTCTCTCTCTCTCTCTCTCTCTCTCTCTCTCTCTCTCTCTCTCTCTCTCTCTCCCCTCCTCTCTCTCTCTCTCTCTCTCTCTCATTCCATGTTTTTATGTGTAGCTTCTCGGTTATAACTCTGAGTCCCATGCAAACGTGTTCCTCCATGGGCGTCTCGCGTCTCTCCGCATTGACCACTTCTCCACTGCGGCGCGAGGCTCGTACCCTTCATGCTAAGGTCTCGAGGTACAACGAATGCATCCCCAGAGAGGGACAAAAAGTGAAAAATTCCTAGATGTGGCAGTAGCGGCTTGGCTGAGCTCATAAGAAACGCGGCAGAAGCGTGGGAAGGAGGAGGAGGAGGTGGAAGTTGGCGGCGGAGGTGGTGGCGGTTGTAGAAACGACGGCGTTGGAGGGAGGAGGAGGCCAGCAGTTGGTTCTTAGGAGACACAGCTTGCGCGCCCCTCGATTGCCCCTGTGGTACACCCTCTGCAGGTCTTCCCCAGGGTCGTGAGGGTGCCACGCCCATAGTATCCACGTGGGTTCGTCCTGTGAAGCGAGAGGAAGGGTTAATGTTATATACTAGATCAGCTATAATGCTAGGGTTAATGGACGATAAGGGTTAATAGAAGGGTTAATGTTATATACTAGATCAGCTATAATGCTAGGATTAATTGAAGATATCTATAATAATATATGCGAAAGTGTGTGTGTGTGTCTGTCTGTGTGTGTGTGTGTGTGTGTCCGCTCTAGGTTCTGCCCCCCGTGGCGGAATCCCATCATATGGCACATTTTTGGAACCAGGTTGACCAGGGGAAGGTTTTAAGTCCACTTATGGGATGATCCGATCCCCTTTTTTTTTTTTTTTTTTTTAGCAGCCTATTAGCGAGAATTGTGAAGGAAAAAAAGTGGGTTGCGAGAATTGAGGAAACCTTGATGTAGGGTGATGTGTAATGGGTGAGTGAATGGGTGGGGTGATGGTTAATGGGTGTGGGGTGAGTGAATGGGTGGGGGGTGATGGGTTGGGGGAGATGGGTGATGGGTGAGGGAATAGGTAGGGGGTGATGGGTAATGGGTGAGTGAATGGGTGTGTGGTGATGGGTAATGGGTGAGTGAATGGGTGGGGGTTGATGGGTAATGGGTGAGTGAATGGGTGGGGGGAATACATACATTTCTATATCCATGATTTCAGGAAAGTTAGAAGGGGCTATCTGGAGAGTCTGTGTTTGGTGGGCCTTTGGCCCACCAAACACAGGTGGTGGGCCGAAGGCCCACCAATAGCCCTCCGCAGGAGCTAGCCAAAAAGTCCGCCCGGAGGGCGGCTTTGCGGCTAGTGTGTTAATAGAAGGGTTAATGTTTTATACTAGATCAGCTATAATGCTAGGGGTTAATGGAAGCTATGTGTTAATAGAAGGGTTAATGCCGTATATTGTACTAGCCCTGGGAAGCGAGAGGAAGGGTTAATGCTATATGGATCAACTGACTATAATCTGCACGTGGTTTGACCAATATAACTTCTCCTGACGTCACTAATCTGCGCGTGATTTGACATATAGTTGTCAATTGATTTAGGGTTAATGTGCTGCTTGTTGACTGTGTGCGTGTGTTATTCACCCATGGTCTTGTCCACGCGGCCTGGATCGCGATCGCCAGTTTCACCCTCTCAGTGCGAGCTTGGAGCTCATTATTACCAATCTTTGGGCAATGCTGGGACCTCACATACCACACACAGTCACACACCCAATCTCTTGCTCAAGGGGGACAGTACCGCTCGAATTTCACAGTGGAAAAATCCCCGGGAATGAGCGGGGTCGGGGATCGAACGCCGGACAACAGAATGATGCCGGGTGCCCTAACCAACTGAGCCACACGGACGGCACACACACACACGTGTGTGTGTGTGTGTGTGTGTGTGTGTGTGTGTGTGTGTGTGTATGTGTGTGTGTGTGTGTGTGTGTGTGTGTGTGTGTGTGTGTGTGTGTGTGTGTGTGTGTGTGTGTGTGTGTGTGTGTGTGGGTGGGTGTGTGTGTGTGTGTGGTGTGTGTGTGTATTAGCCCACGTATATGCCTCTTCGAACAGCAAGTATTCATGGGAACATACGTAGTGTTAGTAATGGCCAATAGCACTAATTAGAATACTGTCAGTAAATCACCTGCATGCCAGCGACCAACATCACATGGAGCTTCGATACCTATGCGACACAACTACAATACAATTCATTAAAATATCTTCAAATTTTTTTCATTTGCCTTTTTTACTTATTTTTATTTTATTTTATATTTTTTTATAACAATATCTGGGATCGTCAACAAAAAACAGGTAGTACTTCAAGCGCGTAACATCAGAAGGGTCACATTATACATAGGTACTGGCAAGACCTATATATTCTAAGTATATAGGTCTTAGGTACTGAAGGAGGTGAGATCGAGGTCGTGTTCTTACCCCCACGTTGATGTCGTCCACGGTGTTGGGCGTGATTGGGCGGCGAACGCGGACCATGGTGTGGGTGTCGTTCTGTCGCCCAGTCAGGAGCTTCCAGTCTTGCGACATATCCAGGATGGGCGGCCCGTTCTTGTCCGCCCAGAAGTCCTGTGGGGGGAGACATACTCACTGAGAGGAGGAACACACATACACACACACACACAGACACACACACACACACACACACACACACACACACACACACACACACACACACACACATAATCCCCCCCCACACACACATATACACACACACACACACACAACACACACACCCACATACCCACACACACACACACAAACACACACACACACACACACACACATACACACACACACACTCACACACACACATACACATGGAAAAAAGCATTATACCATCAAAATTACCATCATTGCCAGCTTTTGATCAGTCCTGCACAAAACAAAACAAATACCAAACATTTCAAACCCAAGTTGGAGTGAGTGCAACAGGAGGGAACATGTTTTGGAGGGAACAGTCACCTGGAACTTTTGTATCAGGCCAAAGTTGGCGAGTCAGGTAATGGCAGTTAATGGGGAACGGAAAGTCAGGTCGCATCAGGGCAAAGAGGCAAAATAAACCAAACAGAAAATGAACTGATATTATAATTGTTGGCTGCTGTAATATGTGTACTCTAGCCCGTCAGTGTGGCAAGGTTGGTAGAGACGTGAGTTCGCAATGTGCAGCGTCCCTGTGCATTCGGTCAGCGGTTCGAGTCCGCCTAGTTCGTGCTGACGTGGCGGCGCTTTGTATAGTCAATAACCTTGTAGTTGGTACTTGCAAAGTGTCTAGATAGGATGAAAATCTTATCTTAATATGTGTACTAAGATGGAATTTTGTTGTTGTTGTTGTTGTTGTCTCAGACTTAATGGTTGTCGTAGGAAAATATTACTGCGTTCACCCTTTTCTTTTCCTTTATCCTCCTTTCCTTTCCTCTTCTCTCTCCATTCATAAGAACATAAGAAAGCAAGGAAGCTACAAGAGGCCGTGAGACCTACACGAGGTAGTTCCTGTTACTTAACTCTATCTACATCCACCTCTCTTCCCCATCCATGAATTTATCCATTCCTCCATCCATTATTGCTTCACATTCGATATACCCACACATACACACACACACTCTCTCTCTCTCGTTCTGTCTCTCTCTCTCTCTCTCTCTCTCTCTCTCTCTCTCTCTCTCTCTCTCTCTCTCTCTCTCTCTCTCTCTCTCTCTCTCTCTCTCTTCTCTCTCTCTCTCTCTCTCTCTCTCTCTCTCCCCCCCTTCTTTTACTTGATACAGGCTCTAATACCTTCCCTTCCTTTCTTTTGTCCTTCCCTTCCCCTCCTTCCCTTCCCTTCCCCTCCCTTCCCTTCCCCTCCCTTCCCTTCCCTTCCCCTCCCTTCCCTTCCCTTCCCCTCCCTTCCCTTCCCTTCCCTTCCCCTCCCTTCCCTTCCCCTCCCTTCCCTTCCCTTCCCTTCCCTTCCCTTCCCTTCCCTTCCCTTCCCTTCCCTTCCCTTCCCCTCCCCTCCCTTCCCTTCCCTTTCATTTCATCCGTTTCCTTTTTTTTCTACTCCTCTCGTCCCATTAATTCCATTTTTTCCCTTTCTTACCCTTGGCCTTCCTCGTCTTCCTTAATTACTATCCCCTGACACCCTTTTGACATCCGTCCGTCCTGTCACATCAACGCTCAGTCTAATACAAGCTAGATTGATAGATAGATAGGCAGATAGGTAGGTAAATAGGTAGATAGGTAGGTAGGTAGGTAGGTAGGTAGATAGGTAGGTAGATAGGTAGGTAGGTAGGTAGGTAGGTAGGTAGATAGATAGGTATATAGGTAGGTAGATAGGTAGATAGGTAGATAGGTAGGCAGATAGGTAGGTAGATAGGTAGATAGGTAGGTAGGTAGGTAGGTAGGTAGGTAGATAGGTAGATAGGTAGGTAGATAGGTAGGTAGGTAGGTAGATAGGTAGGTAGGTAGATAGGTAGATAGGTAGATAGGTAGGTAGTAGGTAGGTAGGTAGGTAGATAGGTAGGTAGGTAGATAGGTAGATAGGTAGGTAGATAGGTAGATAGGTAGGTAGGTAGGTAGGTAGCTAGCTAGGTAGGTAGGTAGGTAGATAGGTAGATAGATAGGTAGATAGGTAGGTAGATAGGTAGATATATAGGTAGGTAAACCTTTGAGTAGGTAATATTGAAGATGAAATTTAAAGTAAGGTTAAGTTTTTATCTCACACCAAAAAACACATCTTGAGTATTTTTTATTTTGTTTTTCTATATTTTTTCACTTTTTCTTTTCCATATTTTTTTTATTTACTTTTCACTGTTTTTTTCCATTTCTGTATTTGTTTATTTTTCACTGGTTTCTTTTCCATTAATTTTGACTCTAACCCTCGATTTCACTTCAGCATATCATACGTCGGAGATGAGCACCGAGGCCAGGCGCAGCATAGCGTAGGCCCCCATCTTTACCTTTATCATGCGTTAGGATATCATACGTCTATAGGACTAACCCCTTCACGCCCAGATCTTTTCTTTGCTATATGAAATTGTATGTTGTCGAGCCATACAATTACGAAAAATAACTGAATATACCAAATTAGTTAGTGGGCAAGGATAGCAAACAAGTCATATCTATAAAAACATTGCTTATATTCATTAAAAATCATCTAATGGTGGTCAAATTACAATGGAAATTACGTTTTGGGTCTCAAGGGGTTAAATAGGTATCATACGAGACACAAGAAGTATTGCGACATCAGTTTTTATTTTTTATTTTAGTACGTACAGTTTGAAGCCTATACAGTAGCCTATCTTGTGTGTTCTCTTTTGTGCTTCTGTACCTTTGTTGACACTGTTCTGAGCTTGCCTTGTGCTTACACCGAACACACACAACCTCCCCCTCCCCACGTACCCCTTCCGCCCCCTTCTGTTCCTCCCCCTGCTCCCCCTGCCCCCTGTGAACTCCCTGCACCCCCTTCTGTGTACCCCTGAACCCTTCCCTCCCCCCCTGCCCCCTCCCCCGCCCTCCTGTGCCCCCCTGAGCCACTTCCCGCCTCGCCTCTTCTTCCTCACATCCAAGTCTTTCATCATCATAGTTTCTGAACAGACTTTTGATTACATTATGTTTTCATCTGTTAACTATTTTCCAGTTTCCCCCTTTTTTTTTTTTGGCCAACCTTTCCGTCACCATATTTTGTTGTTTCGTGATAGGCCTACTTTTTTAGGTTGTTTTCTCACGTACGAAATTGATAAAACCAACATTTTTTCTCTTTGCTTTGCTTTTTTTTTCCCCACAACAAACAAACTGAAAAATTTATAAAACCCACATTTTTTCCCTAAATTTTCTCTCAATATAATTTTTTCCCACAACAAGCATAAAAAAGGATAAAGCCCATATTTTTTCAATGCTTTTCTCTCAATATTTTTTTCATACAACAAACAAATTATTTTTTTATAAAACCCACATTTTTTCTCTTTGCTTATCTCTCAATATTCTTTTCCTCTACCGTAGATAACAGTCAAGTCGCCAGTTCAACGTTTATTTGTCATTTACAGACGTGTGGTGGCGTTAATACTTATACATTTCTACATCCATGATTTCAGGAAAGTTAGAAGAGGCTATCTGGAAAGTTTGTGTCATTTTGTGTCTTTATCTGCGTCATATTATGGCTATAAATGAACAAATTATAAAAATAAAACCGAGTGGCGACGTTGTTATACCTACTACAGTAAAGTTGCCAGCTAGTATTTTAACCCAACAGTTGAGTCGCCACTCTGGGGAATTCAGGGAAATTAGAGATAAAGTAAAACAAGTCTCTATATATATTAGCTGCGGAAGATGCTTGGATATAAAAAAATTCCTCTGCCAACGTGAAAACAAATTCTATTCAAGTTTGAAAGATCTGGCAAGTTTTGTGTCCTGCCGCTTGAAAGGTGATGAGCTACTGTCTGTCGTCGCGCCAAGAAAAACTTGAGAAGCAAAATGCGCAACAGTTATATTTGCAGATACAAAGTATAAAACAACGCTGAAACAGGGTAGATTATACAGTCATGATATAAACTACTGTTTATCATCTTCAGTGGCACATAAAAATCAGTAGTGATGCTATAATTCGTAATATTTGGCGGCTGGCGACATGACTGCAGGTGGCGACTTCACTGTTATTACGGTACAAGAAACAATCTGAAAAAATTATAAAACCCACATTTTTTTCCTTACTTTCCTCTCAATATCATTTTTCCCCACAAGAAAAAATAAATAAAAATAAAACCCACGTATTTTTACCTTTGCTTTGCTTTTCTCTCAATATATTTATTCCCACAACAAACAAACAGAAAAAAATAGATAACCCACATTTTTTCCTTACTTTTCTCTCAATACAATTTTTTTCCCAACAAAAACTGAAAATATTGATAAGAACTATTTTTGTTTCACTTCTTTTATTCCTAAAACAGAAACTGAAATACTTAACTCGTATGACCTATTTTGTCGTCCTGAAACCCGACATTGCAATCATCGCGTTGTCTGGATTACTAAGACACGCGCGGCCCAAATGTTTGCTTCAGAATCATGTAGAGACACGTTTTAGCGCCTCCCTGATTAAAGCTTTGAGTTACTTTGTACACGTCTATCTCTGTGCCTGTGTGTGTGTGTGTGTGTGTGTGTGTGTGTGTGTGTGTGTGTGTGTCGTATGTGGTGTATCTATGTGTGTGTTGGTGTGTGTGTGTGGGGTGTTGTAGTTATCTTTGTGTTTGTGTGTGTGTGTGTGTGTGTGTGTGTGTGTGTGTGTGTGTGTGGTGTGTGTGTGTGTGTGTGTGTGTGTGTGTGTGTGTGTTGTGTGTGTGTGTGTGTGTGGTGTGTGTGTGTGTGTGTGTGTGTGTGGTGTGTGTGTGTGTGTGTGTGTGTGTGTGTGTGTGTGTGGTGTGTGTGTGTGTGTGTGTGTGTGTGTGTGTGTGTGTGTGTGTGAGTACAAGGGGATTTCGTACATCTAATAGGCTGCGGGTTAATAGTATCTGACCTGTTATTACGGAATATTCTCGATAAAATGGCTATATCATAATCAAACAAGAAATTTGAAAGCTATGATAGGCTACATAAAATTAGTCAATCCTCAGTGTGAACAAACTTTTCTCCGATTGTCATATATTATTATCAAGAAAATGTATGTAATTGATAATCATTCATCAAATATATGAAATGATAAAAAAGTATAGGCAGAAAGGAAGATAGCCATAACGATATTATATTATATGAGTTAGGCTTTACGTTTTCTAAGCATTACATAGGCCTATCTAAGAATTTCGTGTTTATTAAATGTTATTCGATTAATTATTTTCAGGAGTTATAGTCAGAAGCTGTAGGTAAGTGTACGTGATTTTAGCTTTGTGACGAGAAAGAACCATCAGCGTCGGTCCTCAGTAGTGTTGTTGTTGTGTGTGCCGCCGCGCGTTGCCCTGTCGTCGTCTCCCTGTCATCTCAACAGCGCCCGTCGCAGGTAAGACGTGCTCTCATTATCATTCTTTAACAGTCGTTGTGTTGGTGTGATTACAGGAACAACGGTAATTTATTCCGAAGTGAAACAATCGTTATAATGGACGAGAATTGCGCAGTCGCTCCAGCCGTTACCATTGACGTTTTCTCTAAAATATTTTTATGCTCAGTATAGTGTGCAGTGTTAATCCACTTCCGCGTAACCTTTAAAACGTATATACATATTCAAGGAATGCTATAGTTGTCTAATAGCGCATACAGACCACTGGATGCAGACACCCTCCCCGTCCGGAGTCCCCCCCACCCCACCCGCTACGTAGGAGGTTACGTTAGGTTCGGTTAGGTTAGTGATCTCACCGGGGGTCGATGGGAGGGAACACCATCGTTAGGAGGTTAAGTTAGTTTTGTTTAGGGTAGTAATCATCCCGTTAATCCTCCCGGCAGGGCGGGGCAGGGCGAGGCCCCCGGCATACTACCCGGTACATCCCTTGGGCCTCGGGCAGAGCGGACCACTCGGCGGCTGGCGGGCTGGCTAGTACGGGGCGGGGCGGGGCACACTGTTTTCGTACAATTCCGTCACTTCCCTGGTTTATGAGATACTGACTATTATTTCCTGGCAAAGTTTTAGTGTTTTTTTTCTGATGGAATACATTGTTATCAATGGAAACGGCGACCTTTGGTGATGAAAAAAAAAAAAAAAAAAAACCTGTTTTTAACTGAATTCCAGAAAAAAATATATGTTTCTCCATCAGAAAAAACATCAATTTTTGACCTGGAAAAATTAGTCAGTGTCCCAGAAAATGACCGCGCAGTCCTCGTCCATTTTTGTCGAAACAATAAACGCTGCAGACCGCATAGATTAAAGATTCGTTTTATCAACCTTGCCATATCTCGTTTACTATCGCATGAAGGACTAATCTTTTTTCACATTCCGTTTACAATATCCTTTAACCGTCTTGGAAAACTGTTGGTATGTGATAGCCATTAGCTCTTCACAAGGTACTAAACAATATATGGCAGGGTTGATAAAACGAATCTGGTAAATTTTCGTTATTGGGCACCACCGATTCCGAGGCTGAAACTCAGTTTTCTGAATAGTTTTGATGAGTTGTGAATTAATCTGAGACTCCTTTTAGGCGAAAATCAATGTTGGAAAAAAAAAATCTGTTTGATAAAAAAAAAAGAGGGAAAAAAGAAAAATAGACAAAATCAATTAATCAACTAACTATAGTCTATTTTTTTTATTATGCTCAAAATGCAGTAAGGAAGCCACGCCCCCTGCCTCCCCTTCTATTCTACGGGGCAGCTGATTGGTGCATTCCTCGTATCATCACTACCAATCACAATATCTTCACTACTTAACAGCGGCGTGACCACTGGACAGAGCAATCTTCACTAGAGGGATTTTTGATTTTGTCACCCTT
>JACEEZ010017083.1:172500-177500 GCA_016584305.1 Chionoecetes opilio
GTTTGACCGCAACACTGCCAGGTCATTCATAGTTTGACCGCAACACTGCAAGGTTATTCATAGTTTGACCGCATCACTGCAAGGTCATTCATAGTTTGATCGCAACACTGCCAGGTCATTCATAGTTTGACCGCAACACTGCCAGGTCATTCATAGTTGACGCATCACTGCAAGGTTATTCATAGTTTGACCGCATCACTGCAAGGTCATTCATAATTTGATCGCAACACTGCCAGGTCATTCATAGTTTGACCGCAACACTGCAGGTCATTCATAGTTTGACCGCAACACTGCAAGGTCATTCATAGTTTGACCGCAACACTGCCAGGTCATTCATAGTTTGACCGCAACACTGCAAGGTCATTCATAGTTTGACCGCAACACTGCCAGGTCATTCATAGTTTGACCGCAACACTGCAAGGTCATTCATAGTTTGACCGCAACACTGCAAGCTCATTCATAGTTTGACCGCATCACTGCAAGGTCATTCATAGTTTGACCGCAACACTGCCAGCTCATTCATAGTTTGACCGCAACACTGCAAGCTCATTCATAGTTTGACCGCAACACTGCAAGGTCATTCATAGTTTGATCGTAACACTGTAAGCTCATTCATAGTTTGACCGCATCACTGCAAGCTCATTCATAGTTTGACCGCAACACTGCAAGGTCATTCATAGTTTGACCGCAACACTGTAAGCTCATTCATAGTTTGACCGCATCACTGCAAGCTCATTCATAGTTTGACCGCAACACTGCAAGGTCATTCATAGTTTGACCGCAACACTGCAAGCTCATTCATAGTTTGACCGCATCACTGCAAGCTCATTCATAGTTTGACCGCAATACTGCACTGCGCAATACCCTGGATGCATTAGCCGGCACTCGTGCGGCGTGATATATTAGTGTTTCCTTAATGTGGCTCAACAACATCGTTTGCGGCCCAAACTTGGCCCATTGCCTGCCCGAAACAGCCCCCAGGCAATGATATACAGAGCTGCTCATATCAGGCATACCAATGTACTGATCAAATATTTAGAAGTCAAAATGTGCATCTTATTGGTGCAAGAAGCTATTATTTTTCTCTCCTATTTTTTTCTCTCTCTCAAAAAAAAAATTCAGAATATGTTTTAAAGTTATCGGAAGTTTACTGATTCTGCAACAATTTCCTAAGGAAGTTAACTTTCTATATAGTCTGATTACAAAATTTACTTTAGTAATAATTTGTTATCGGATTACTGCTTTAATGACTGATTTTGTGAGTGCAAATATATGTACTATAGTGTAAGTGGAATACAATTATTATTTAAAGGCGAATGTAATGTTTAGCGACTTGAATTGTGAATAACATAATAGAGTAATCTGCCACTGAGGTAAAAACAACATGTCATCCTCCCCCTTGCCTCCTCTCACCACTCTTTCCTTACCAATCATATATTTGTGCATTCATCTTACCCATTCTGCACTCCTCCCTTGCCCGCCTCGTCCTCTGACCTCCTTTATTTCCTATATCCTCTTCCCTCGTTTCCTCCATCTTCCCTCCCGTTTCTCTCCTCTTCCCTCCCGTTTCTCTCCTTTTCCCTCCCGTTTTTCTCACTCTTCCCTCCCGTTTCTCTCCTCTTCCCTCAGTTTCTCCCTCTTCCCTCCCGTTCTCTCTCTTCCTCCCGTTCTCCCCTTTTCCCTCCCGTTTTCTCCCTCTTCCCTCCGTTTTTCTCCCTCTTCCCTCCCGTCTCTCCTCTTCCCTCGTTTCTCTCCTCTTCCCTCCCGTTTCTCTCCTTTCCCTCCCGTTTTTCTCCCTCTTCCCTCCCGTTTTTCTCCTCTTCCCTCCCGTTTCTCTCCTCTTCCCTCCCGTTTCTCTCCTCTTCCCTCCCGTTTCTCTCCTTTTCCCTCCCATTTTTCTCCTCTTCCCTCCCATTTCTCTCTCCTCTCACCACTCTTTCCTCACCCGTCCCATCACATGTGTTTGTTGACTTTACAAAACTTGCCTGAGCTAAAACACATGCAAATATGACCTTGTTTGCCCAGAGCCTGTTTACCAGCAGCACCTGTGACCCGTAGTGGCTGGCAACACGTTTAATACTTGACCTAAACGAGTCTGGAATGAACCCTTGAACTCGTTATTAAATTTTTGTGATATACTATTTATATACTTTTTGACTCATGGAGAGTAGAAAAGGGCATTTAAGACCTTTATCCTATCCTATAGATCACTTGTATTGCTGCTCCGTGTTCTTTATTCCTCTATTCTCTTAATTAAACTACGAACGGGGAGGGTGGGGAGATGGGTGTACAGGGGGATGGGGGGGGGGGGTTGAGGGGGGGTTGGAGATGAGTGTAGAGGGTGGAGGGGTGATGGGGATGGGTGTAGAGGGGAGGGGGGATAGAAAGTGAGATGAAGAAAGGTTGGATAGGGCCTAAGACCTTGTTAGGAGAGAAGGAGAAGGAAGGGAGAAGAAGGGAGGAGGGATGGAGGAAGGGAGGGAAGGAAGGGAGGGAGGAGAGGAAGGAAGGAAGGAAGGAAGGAAGGAAGGGAGGAAGGAAGGAAGGAAGGAAGGGAGGGAAGGAAGGAAGGAAGGAAGGAAGGGAGGAGGGAGGGAGGAAGGGCAGGGAAGGAAGGGGGGGGGGAGGAAAGCAAAAGGAACGCAAAAAAAAAAAAAGTGGAAGGGAAAAGCGGGAAGGGGGGAAAAAAAAGGGGAGGCAGGGCTCAGGAACGCGGGAGGAGGAAGAGATTATTGAAAAAAACCTATGAAGGAGGATAGACAGAAGAGACATGTAAGAGAGGACGAAGAATCATGATAGAGAAGAAGAGAGAGAGAAGCGAGAGGTTATCAGGAGAGAGGAGCAAAAGAAACAGAGAAAATTAGAGTGAGAGAGAGCGACGGTGTCTCATTTTAAAACCAGAAGAGGAGGAAGAGAGTGATGGAAAAAAAACGCGAGAGAGAGAGAGAGAGGAGAGAGAGAGAGGAGAGAGAGAGAGAGAGAGAAAAGAGAGAGAGAGAGAGAGGAGGAGAGAGAGAGAGAGAGAGGTGTCGCTCGTTTGTTTGGAAAAAACCCCCAGAATGAGAGAGAGAGAGAGAGAGAGAGGAGGAAGAGAGGGAAAAGAGAGAGAGAGAGAGAGAGAGAGAGAGAGAGAGAGAGAGAGAGAGGGGAGAGAGAGAGAGAGAGAGAGGAGAGAGAGAGAGAGAGAGAGAGAGAGAGAGAGACATGGTAAGACAGACACATTTTTTTTTTTTTTTTTTTTTTACAACACAAGGAACTGGCCAAGGGCACAACAAAAATGGGTAACACAAAGCCCGCTTAGTTGCCAGTCCCTGTAAAGAAGACAGTAAGAGAATAAAATAAAAAAGAGCGGTGAGCCAATTTAGTTCGGGAGGTAAACATAAACACACACACACGTAAAAGAACCACACAATAACATTTGAGATAAACAAATAGAAAGAAAAACACGAGCATATAATAAAAGAAAAACACAATAATAGAGGAAGGATAATATCAGACCATTCTCCCACAGCACACACGCACTCTCTCTCTCTCTCTCTCTCTCTCTCTCTCTCTCTCTCTCTCTCTCTCTCTCTCTCCCCCTCTCTTTTCTCTCTCTCTCTCTCTCTCCCTTGATCCCACTCCTTTAATAAATCCGCCATAGAAATCCATCTTCCCTACCCTTGCTGAGATCACTGACTTTATATTTAATCCTCAACTAAAATCCCCCAAGATATTGCTTCAGAAAATCCCCCGTCACTCTTGATTAGGGGGAAAAAAAAAAAGAGGGAAGGAGTGAGAGAGAGAGAGAGGGGAGAGAGAGAGAGAGAGAAGAGAGAGAGAGAGAGAGAGGAGAGAGAGAGAGAGAGAGAGAGGACTAGACTTAAGTTGAAAAGAATGAGGAAAAGATCTCTGAAATTTTTCCTTGCGTTTCTATATTACGTTCTAGAGAGGGTGGGTTGGGAGGGGGGAGGGTTGGGGATGGTTGTGTGTAGAGGGGGACGGGGAGGGTGGTTGAGGGGGGTTGGAGATGAGTGTAGAGGGTGGGAGGGGTGATGGGGATGGGGAGGGGTAGTAGAGGGGGAGGGGTAGGGGGGATAAAAGTGAGATGAGAAAGTTGGATAGGGCTATAAGACTGTTAGAGAGAAGAGAAGAAAGGAGAAGAAGAAAGGGAGAGGAGGGAGAGGGAGAAACAGGAAGGAAGGAAAAGGGAAGGAAAGGAAGGAAGAGAGGAGAAAAAGGGAAGAGGGGAAGGACAGAGGTAGATTCGGTAGAAGTCACGTATAAATAATCATTAAGGAAATTATCACTGCATAAAATAAGCTATACGACCTATACTACCACCATACAACTACTACCACATACCTTTACTACCCCCAACTACTATACACCACTACCATTCAAAACCATACTCACCACCACTCACTACATATACTACTACACACACACACTACCAATCCACACCATTAAAACCCTACCATCACACTACCACAACCACACTACTACCACCACTACCATCACACACCACCACACTACTACCACCACTACCATCACTACTACCACCACTACCATTACCACCACCACCATAACTACTACCACCACTACCATCACTACTACCACCACTACCATCACTACTACCACCACTACCATCACTACTACCACCACTACCATCACCACCACCACCATCACTACTACCAACCAACAAACCATACTACTATACCACCATACTATCCATCATTGGTCATGCGGAGTATTCCTTTTATGGCTTGCTGTGCATAGGCCTGAACCCCTTGAGGCCCACAACGTAATCGCCATTGTAATTTGTGTACCATTAGATGATTTTTAATGACTATTAGCAATATGTTATAGCTATGACCTGTTTAGTAACCTTGTCCACTAACTACTGTGGTATATTGAGTGACTTTTCGTAATTTTATGGCTGACAACAGACCATTTTATATAGCCAAGGAAAGATCTGGGCGTGAAGGGTTAATATCCACCAATTTGAAGTCGTGCTTTTT
>JACEEZ010017083.1:180000-185000 GCA_016584305.1 Chionoecetes opilio
TACTACTACTACTACTACTACTACTACTACTACTACCACTACTACTACTACTACTACTACTACTCCTTGTGCTCAAAATTCCCCGCTGAAGAAACGAATAAATACAAAGTTAGGAAACATTCTCTATTGTTAAAAACTACTACCACGTGAAATTTCACGACGTTAGCTCTTGCATCGAAAATAAGGTAGACAGGAAACCCCCCTTCCTTTCCCTTCCCCCTTCCTTTCCCCCCTCCCCTCTTTCCTCACCTCTCCTTCCCCCCCTTTCCCCTTCTCTCTCTCTCTCTCCCCCCCCCCCATGGCAAGGCGAGAACCACACACTCAGGTACCAGAAACTTTGTGAAGGAACCAGGCAAAAAAGAACCTCGTGTCAGCAAAATTTCATGTCCCAATTCTTCATGACAATGGGATGGGACAGGGAGAGAGGAGAAAGTGCTGAAAAGGGCAACAGTGGTGATGGTATTGAGAAACCATATATAGGAGAGCGAGATCAGAAATATGAATCGTTTCTGACTCTATCATTTTTAATAATGCTGTCTGTGTGTGTGAAGGAGGGAAGGATGGAAGAGAGAGAGAGAGAGAGAGAAGAGAGAGAGAGAGAGAGAGAAGAGAGAGAGAGAGAGAGAGAGAGAGAGAGAGAGAGAGGAGAGAGAGAGAGAGAGAGAGAGAGAGAGAGAGAGAGAGAGAGAGAGAGAAGGGAAAGAAAGAGGAAGAGAGGAGAGGAAGGAAAAAATCTATTAGTAAAGACAGAAGGAAAGTAATCAATGGGTAAGAGAGAGAGAGATATAATAATAGAAGGAAGTAGTAATGTGGCGGGAAACGAGGACTCACTAAAAGGATAAAAGTGTGTGTGTGTGTGTGTGTGTGTGTGTGTGTGTGTGTGTGTGTGTGTGTGTGTGTGTGTGTGTGTGTGTGTGAGTGTGTGTGTGTGTGTGTGTGTGTGCGTGTGAGTGTGTGTGTGTGTGTGTGTGTGTTTTGTGATGTCTGTCTGTCTATCTGTTTGTCTAACCATCTAGGCACTGCTTGAGTTATAGTGTTGATATTTTTGTTCTTGTGTGTGTGGGACTGTGAAAGAAAAGTGATCCAATGTATGTACGTGTGTGTGAAGGGGGGGCTGCTGTGTGTGTGTGTGTCCCTCCACCTCCTCCCTCAGTGGCATAAGAGATGAAAGGGGCTGAAAATAACACAAAACACCCACACACAATATTAACAAACACACAACATTATAAGCTGATTTATTCTCTCTCTTACTGTCTACTTCATAGAGACTGACAGCTAGCGGGCTTTTTATTACCTTTTTTCTCCCTTGGCCAGTCCCTTGTGATGTAAAAAAAGATTTCTAGTATTAGGTAGAGTAAATCGTGGGTCACAAAAGGTTACAGCGAATATTCTGACCCTATTAAAAGGTACTCGATTACTTAAAAGAATAATTTTTGTCATTGTTTTTATCATCAACATTATTAGTTTTATCATACTATTATTATTATTATTAGTGTTGTTATTATCATCATTGTTATTATCATTATTACTATTATCATCATCATCATCATTATTATCATCATTATCGTCAGGATCATCATAGTTGCTATCACAGTCATCATCATCGCTATCATCGGACTGAGTCAATGGACTCAGAAGCGTGCCTGTTTTGGGCTTATTTATGATCGCTGTTGTTGTTGTTGTTGTTGTTGTTGTTGTTGTTGTTGTTGTTGTTGTTGTTGTTGTTGTTGTTGTACTTGTCGCCTTTCTGATTAGTTGAGGTGATTGAAATAACATGATAATACGGTGAGAGAGAGAGAGAGAGAGAGAGAGAGAGAGAGAGAGAGAGAGAGAGAGAGAGAGAGAGAGAGAGAGAGAAAACCACACACACCAGCTGGGTACATGCAGGGCGCGGAACGTTATCCACGCCACCACCATGAAGCTCGTCATTATCACTGCTGCTTCACTGCAGAGAAGCATCATTGGGTCACCATTGTTGCGCGGCTATCTAGTGCAGTGCTGTGTATGTTGATACACAATAGATAAAAAGTAAGATAGTAAAAATGAAGTAAAATAATGAGAATATTTTTATATAAACAATAATTTACAGATGGCGGGCTGATCGCCTTGCTATTGCCTAGTTTAAATTTAGAAAATGCAGAATATCAAAGTTTATAATCTATACACGTGGAGCAGGTATTTACCCTTACTCGTACCCTGAGGCGCGCCAATAACGCCAAAGGTGGAAGGCGGCAGGAGGTGGAGGCCCGGGGATGTAGTTGGGGGAGGCCGCTTGAGGGTAAGGCAGAGGGTGTCTATCTTACAGAGCGGCCTCTATAAGCGTGGCGGTGATTTTATCACGCAGATTTTCTCTCTGCTATACGGCGACGCCCTTCACGCCATGCAGGACCCGCGTGGCCTCCTGCAGGTGCGCCTTGGCGCGGCCCTGCGGCGGGCGAGGAGGGTCACCTCCCTCTCCTCGCACTCGATGGCCGCCTGTTCTTCCTGTAGGGCTGCGTCGCCTTGTCCTTGGTGCCCTTGGCCAGGGCACGCAGCCGCAGGTCCCTCGTGACCGCCGTGGTGGTGGTGCTGACGCGCTGCACCGCCACCACGGCGGTCACGTCCATCAGACGCTCCATGTCCACCTGGGTGGACTCCACCAGCGCCCGGTGGCGCCGCATGGACTCCACTAGATGGTGGAGGTGGTGACACACTATATACGACTCCACACCACCTCCTCCACGCGGAGCATGTGGTGGTGGAGGCTTGTTTCGGAGAGGTGATGGGGTGGGTAATGGGGCTTGTTTCGGAGGGGAGATGGGGGGGAATGGGGCTTGTGTCTGAGGGAAGATGGGGGGGGGAATGGGGCTTGTGTATGAGGGGAGATTGGGGGGCAATGGGGCTTGGTGTCTGAGGGGAGATGGAGGGGAATGGGGCTTGTCTCTGAGGGGAGATGGGTGGGGAATGGGGCTAGTCTCTAAGGGGAGATGGGGGAAGGAAATGTGGCTTGTCTCTGAGGGGAGATGGGGAGGGGAATGGGGCTTGTCTCTGAGGGGAGATGGGGAGGGGAATGGGGCTTGTCTCTGAGGGGAGATGGGTAGGGAATGTAGCTTGTCTCTGAAGAGAGAAGGGGTGGGGAATGGAGCTTGTCTCTGAGGGGAGATGGGGAGGGAAATGAGTCTCATGACGGTGAGGAGATGGGGAAGATTGGGGACGGAGATTGCATAGGGTTGATGAGAGCTTATAGCGGAGGGGGGACGGGTTGGGGAGCGGGGATGGAGGTTTGAAGCTTAACCCTGGTGGAGTGTGGGCAGGGGATGTGGGCAGGGTGGGGGCACGGCGCCTAGGGATGGACGGGGGCTGGTGCAAGATGGGTTTGTGGCTTAGCAGTATCTGAAAAGAGCCATTGCAATGGTTGGCATGTCGGTAATTCCTGGCAACGAGGCAACATCGAGCGTGAGGAAGTAAAGCGTCACTGTCTCCATCAAGAAGACAAGGAAGTCCACCCACTGGACGCAAGGAGTTGCTTGGTGCCCTTGCTTGCCCATGCCAAGACCTTGTATTCTCTGATGGTCTTGGCATGGCGTTGTATCAAGGCGTGGTGGACACTAATGAGATTCATCGAGAACTTTATCCCGGTGGTGAACTCTTCGCGGTGGTGAACTCTTCGCGGTGGTGAACTCTTCGCGGTGGAGCCTCAACCAGTACATTGAGAGGTGGGACATCAAGGTGCAATGCAACTTCTGCGTCGTGTTCCCCCATCACCATCCGCCAGATGGAGGATATTCCACCCAAGCTCTGCGTCCAGTGGGTGGCCTTGTCTTCTTGATGGAGACAGTGACGCTTTACTTCATCACGCTCGATGTTGCCTCGTTGCCAGGAATTACCGACATGCCAACCATTGCAATGGCTCTTTTCAGATACTGCTAAGCCACAAACCCATCTTGCACCAGCCCCCGTCCATCCCTAGGCGCCGTGGCCCCACCCTGCCCACATCCCCTGCCCACACTCCACCAGGGTTAAGCTTCAAACCTCCATCCCCGCTCCCCAACCCGTCCCCCCTCCGCTATGAGCTCTCATCAACCCTATGCAATCTCCGTCCCCAATCTTCCCCATCTCCCCACCGTCATGAGACTCATTTCCCTCCCCATGGCAGGCCCCCTGTCCACACCCCACCTCCCTCTCCTCGCACTCGATGGCCGCCTGTTCTTCCTGCAGGGCTGCGTCCCCTTGTCCTTGGTGCCCTTGGCCAGGGCACGCAGCCGCAGGTCCCTCGTGACCGCCGTGCCGTGGTGGTGGTGCTGACGCGCTGCACCGCCACCACGGCGGTCACGTCCATCAGACGCTCCATGTCTGGGTGGACTCCACCAGCGCCCGGTGGCGCCGCATGGACTCCACTAGGTGGTGGAGGTGGTGACACACTATATACGCCTCCACACCACCTCCTCCACGCGGAGCATGTGGTGGTGGAGGCGCCGCTGGGTGCGGGCCAGGCGGCCTCCACCTCCTCACCGCGAGGAGCGCCAGACTCCAGCCTCCCGCACAGGGCGAGGCTCATCAGGGCTGGTACTCGTGCTCGTTCCCCGACCCCTCATCGTACGCCTGCCACGGGAGGACAGCCGCGTCAAAGTGTTGCTGAAGGATGCCTCGGGGACCCTGGCCACCTTCAAGGCGACCCTGACGGACACAAGTAGTCAGAGCACCACCAACCAGGGTGTGCTGAGCTACAAGGTGGGGCCCGAGGCAAGACACGAGACTGTCAGTATCATCACTGACGAAGGTGAAGATTGCCTTGACTTCTTTGATAGTATGACAGACCACACTGATGACCCTCCCTGTTGATGACCTTCTTGAGGACCCCGTTGACGACGCTGTTGACGACCCTGTTGACGAAACTGTTGCCCGTAATAGTTCCGCTTCGCCAGATTCAATCGTCAGCCACGTTATGGAAGAAAATAACCCTCATGTTCGTATACATAGCAGCGAAGTCACAACCCTGGACACGCTCGACGATGGCTACG
>JACEEZ010017083.1:187500-190000 GCA_016584305.1 Chionoecetes opilio
ACTGATGGATGATGGATGAGGATGAATGATGATAAATGGTGATAGGAAAGGGGAAGAAGCAGAAGAGGAAGATAAGGTGGAGGAGGAGGAGGTGGAGGAGGAGGTGTAGAATTTATAGACAGATTAATAAGAATAGAAAGTGATAAGCGAAAAGTAACCGCTCTTTTGATCGAAACGAGGATGTTTTCGGAAGCCATAAGAACTACACTACTTCATAGCAGAGAGGTGGTGGCAGAGTGGTTAGTGCCTGCAAGTGGCGTGCTCGATGTGCCCTGTTCGATCCCCGAGTGGTGCCAAAATCCACTTAAAATATTTCTGCACCGTCGAGTGGCCTAAGAACACCCACATGCTGCCCATTAACTCTACCTTCGATTGCGAGTGCATCGGAGGACACAAGGGGGCGGGATGAGCCTCTAATCACAGGCGTCACTATAAAAACCTTGCCTGGGGCCAACCATCATACCCCTCAAGTGAACCTCCAGGGCCTACCATCCGAGCCCTGGAGGTCACTGCCTACAGACGCTATAGGCACAAATGTAAACAAAATGTATCAGTAGAAGTAGTAGTAGTAGTAGCAGCATGGACAAATACATCATTACATTGTTCCTTCTCTTCTAAAGTAATATGAGGAACCCAATAACGGTCTCCCTATCCTGTGTTTACCTAGGTCTCCCTTTGCTCTCTGCGCCCCTTTGCCCCCTTCGCCAACCCTTCTCACCCCTGTCCCGCACCCCCATGGCTCCACCCTCACCCCCACCACCCCTTCCCCTCCCTACAGTAATTACTCTTGAAGGAATTTCGTTGCTTAATCTCTGGTATTCGAGGGATGAAGGGGGGAAGGGAGAAGGGATTTTCCTAGACCCGCCTCTGTCTGATTACTGACGGAGGGCAGGGGGGAGGTAAAGAGGAGGGAAGAAGGAGGAAAGGAGGAATTGATGGAGGTATAGAGGAGGCAATGATGGAGGATGATGAGGAAAGAAGGATAGAGGAATGGAGGAAAGGGTCCCTTTCAAAACATTTTTTCCCTTTAAAGTTTGGCCTTTTTATTTTGGGGGAAAGGGGTTTGTTGGGGGGGGAAAAACAAAAATTGGGGGGGGGGGGAAAAGGGGGTTTTTTCCCAATTAAAAAATAGAAGTTAAAAAAAACCCCTTTTGATAAAGGGGGGGGCCCAAAAAACCCCTTTTAAAGCAGGGGGGAGGGGGAAGGGGAGGGGAATGGGGTGGGGCCCCCTGTTGATGAGGGTTAAAAAAAAAAAATTTTGACCGTAGTGGGTTAAAAAAAGGAAAATTTTCCCCCCGGGGGAGGAGGAGGAAAAGGGGGGGAGAGTTAAAACCCCCCCAAAAAAACTCCCGGGGAAAAATTCCCCCTCGGAAAAGGTAAAAACCCCCCGGGGTCATGGGGAAAAAGTAAGGAAAGGGGAAAAAATGTTTAAAAAAATTTTTAAGAAATTCAGGAAATAAATCAACGCCCCTTTTTTAAAGAAAAAGGGGGAAACCCAAAAACGGTTCCCCTTGGGTTTTCTTGCTCCCTTTTTTCCCCCCCCTTTTGCCCCCCGAAAATTTAGGACCCCGGGGAAAAACCCCCCCCCCCCCTTTCCCCCCAAGTTTATTTGAAAATTTTTTTTTTTTGTTTGGGGGTAAAGGGGGGGAAAAAAAGGGAATTTTCCAACCCCCTCCAACGGGGGGGGGAAAGGGGGGGAAAAGGGGGGGGGAAGGAAGGAGGAGGGGAAGGAGGGGGAAAGGGAAAAAAAAAGGGGGGGGAGAGGAAAAAGGGGGGGAAAGGAAAAAAAAAAAAAAGGGGGGGAAAAGAAGGAGGAAGGGAAAAGAAGGAGGAAAGGAAGAGGAAGGAGAAGGAAAGGAGGAGGAAGAAGGAGGAGAAAAGGAAAAAAAGAAAAAGGGAATGAAAAGAAGGAAGGGAAAAAAAGGGAGGAAAATATAGTAAGTGAAGGTTTCCCCCCCCCTAATTTTTTTAAAAAAAAAAAAAAAAAAAAAAAAAAAAAGGGGGGGGGGGGGGGGGTGGGTTGTTTTGGGGGGTGTTTTTTTTTTTTTTATTTTTTTATGGTGTGTTGTGTTGGGGATGTTAAGTAAGAAGTAAGTAATAAGTAAGTAAGTAAGAAATAAGTAAGTAAATAAGTAATTTTATTTTCCTAGCAATTATATAATATTACATAAAAATTTAAATAAAATTTTGGGAAAGAAACTGTCGAGCCAAGGGTCCTTGAAGATATATTTCTATTAAAAAAAAAATTTTAGCTGGGACTCAATATACATTATGTATACATCAGTATCAAGAAAAAAACAGATTCATGAACTTTGACACATCTACATTTTTTATTGATGGGATTTTTTCAAATTTTGTTCGTAAAGATACTTTTTTATTTTATATTTAAAATTTAGAATCTTCCGTTACACAGAGTTTTCCAATCTTGGTAAAATATTCCATAATGAGGACCAAAAAAAAAGGCTGTTTCCTGAGAGAGTTTTTTCGTATGGGGCAACTA
>JACEEZ010017083.1:192500-195000 GCA_016584305.1 Chionoecetes opilio
CTCCTCTCTCTCTCCTCTCTCTCATCCAAATACATAAGTCTCAAATCTCTCGTAGTCTCATCTCCGTCCTCTCTCTCTCTCTATCTACAATCTCTCTCTCTCTCTCTCTCTACCTTCATCTCCTCACTATCTCGTCTCTCTCTCTCTCTCCTCTCTCTTCGATCTCAGCTGCATCTCTCTCACCATCTCTCCTCTTCATCTCTCTCTCAAGTACAATCGCTCTCTCTCTCTCTCTCTCTCTCTCTCTCTCTCTTCTCTCTCTCTCTCAATCTCTCTCTCAGTCCATTAACTTTTTCAGACACTTCAATTTTTTTCACCTTTTTTTATTCTTACATTTTGCCCTTAATATTTATTTTTTCCTTCATGCTTAAGTCTGTTCTTCAACTACTGTTTTTTTCCCACGTATTCGCTCCTTTTTTTTTCTCTTCTCTCTCTCTCTCATCGTCGCTCTCTCTCGGTCTCATCTTCTGCTCTCTCTCTCTCTCTATCTCCTCTCTCTCTCGTCCTATCTCTCCTCGCTCTCTCGTCTCTCTCTCCTTCTCTCTCTTCTCTCATCTCTCTCTCTTCTCTCTCTCTCCTCTCTCTCTCTCTCCTCTCTCTCTCCCTCAGTCTTCTCTCTCCTCCTCTCTTCCTCTCTCTCTCTCTTCTTCTCTCATCTCTCTCTCACTCCCTCCAACTCTCTCCTCTCCTCTCTCTCTCTCTCTTCTCTCTCTACTCTCTCTCACTCTCCCTCATCTCGTCTTTCTCTCATCTCTCTGTCTTCTTCTCTCTGTCTTCTCCTCTCTCTCTCTCTGTCTGTATCTCTCCTGTCTGTCTCTCTCTGTCTTTCTCTCTCTCTCTCTGTCCTGGTCTCTCTCTCTGTCTTTCTCTCTCCCTGTCCGTTCTCTCTCTCTGTCTTTCCTCTCTTTCTCTCTGTCTTCTCTCTCTCTGTCTGTCTCTCTCTGTCTTTCTCTCTCTTGTCTGTCTGTGTCTTCTTGTCTGTCTGTCTGTCTGTCTGTCTGTCTGTTCTGTCTGTCTCTCTCTCTCTCTCTCTCCTCTCTCCTCTCACGTGACTCTCGTCTCGGGTCATCTCTCTCTCTCTCTCATCTTTTCCTCTCTCTCTTCTTTTCTCACTCTCCGTCACTCTCCTCTCTCTCTCTCTCTCTCTCTCTCTCTCCTCTCTCATCTCATCTCTCTCTCTCTCATCGTCCTCTCATCTCGCTCTAACCCTCACCCACAAGGCTGATAAAAGGATTATGAGATTTTTCTAAAAGTTTGCGGGCGGCAGACAAGTTTCCGTTTGTACTTGAGTGATGAGCGCGCGGCGGGTTAGGGGAGAGGGGGGAGGGGAGGAAGGGGGGAGTGAAGGGGGGGATGGGGGTGGGGAAGGTTGGTGAAGGGGGCAGGTAGGGAAAGAGGGAGAGAGTTTTAACTTCCGAGGCCACCGTGAGAGATACAGACTCTCACGGTGGCCCTCGGTTTAACCCCTTTGTCCGATGCTGCTCATTACCTAGCCAAGCCCCCCCCCTTCCCCCCTCCCCACCCACACCTGCTACTACCCCCCCCCACCCCACCAAGCCATCTACTACATTATTACTCTAGCCTTATTGGCGTATACGGGCCCCCCCATACCCTGCTTTGCTTACTCTCTTACCCCCCCCCTCTCTCTCTCTCTCGTCCATCATCTCTCTCTCTTTCCTCTCTCGTCCTCCCTCTCTCTCTCTCTCTCTCTCATCAGCATCCGCTCTCCTCTCATCTCCTCTCTCTCTATCTTTCTCTTCTCGTCTCTCCTCTCCTCTCTCTTCCTCTCCTCTCTCTCTATCTCTCTCATCTCGTCTCTCTCTCTCTTTCTCTCTTTCTCTCTCTCTCTCTCTCTCTCTCTGCTCCTCTCCTCTCTCTCTCTCAGTTTATTTTGTTTTTATTTACGTTCATATGATTATTAATTTATTACCTTCACTATTCCATCTTATCTACGTATAACATCTTATCTAACTTATCTAACCATTTTCACCTTTAGTATTGAAATTGTGCCTTAGAGAATAAAAACGTGTGCCAAAACGTAACCAAATTGCAAGAAACAGGGTGATTTTTCAAAGACTTTATTTTTTAAGAAGAATATTGTGTTATTTTGTAAGACATTCATACTTATTTTTGTTTGTATTTTAACCCCTTGAGACCCAGAACGTAATTTCCATTGTAATTTGGGTATACCATAAGACGATTTTTAGTGACTATAAGCAATATTTTATAGATATGACCTGTTTAGTTAGTATCCTTGTGCACTAGCAAATTTGGTATATTAAGACACTTTTTATAATTTTATGGCTAACAACAGACGATTTTATATAGCAAAGGAAAGATCTGGGCGTAAAGGGGTTAATGCGAATGTGTGGCAGTTTGTATTATCATGGTTCTTCTTGGGGCGTATTTTTATGTATTATGCATTAACTTGTTTGTGTATGTATATTTGGTGGATCATCAGTAGCTATATTTAAGTACGTAAAGGAAAGTACGTACCATA
>JACEEZ010017083.1:200000-204705 GCA_016584305.1 Chionoecetes opilio
TGAATAATGGTGAGTCTTAAGGAATTGTGAACTCATATATATAAAAGAAAAAAAGATCAGAAAAATGAATAATGGTGAGTCTTAAGGAATTGTGAACTCATAATTATATAAAAGAACAAAAGTTGAATACAAAAGAATAAATAATGATGAGTGCTGAGGAATTGTGAACTCATATATAAAAGAAAAAAAGATCAGAAAAATGTTACAAGAAAAATAAAGAATAACATAGAATAAAAAAGTCGTAGAAAGTCAACAAAAACATTAAAAAAGGAAAAAAAATAAAAATAATAATAATAAAAAGTCATGTCTTTGTTGAGTCGTCCCAAGCTGCCTGAAGGGTATGAAAGACTGCTATGGGCGTATTGGGCGTGGCTATCTTAACCCTTAACGCCCAGATCTTTCCTTTACTATATACAAAAGAGGTCTGTTGTTACATAAGAACATAAGAAAATAAGGTAGCTAAAAAAAAAAAAAAAAAAAAAAAAAAGTCATGTCTTTGTTGAGTCGTCCCAAGCTGCCTGAAGGGTATGAAAGACTGCTATGGGCGTGTTGGGCGTGGCTATCTTAACCCGTAACGCCCAGATCTTTCCTTTGCTATATACAAAACGTCTGTTGCTACATAAGAACATAAGAAAATAAGGACGCTACAAGAGGCCGTGAGACCTGCACGTGGTAGTTCCTTGTTAGCCATATAATTACGAAAAGTAACTTAATACATCAAATGAGCTAGTGGACAAGGATTCTAAACAAGTCATATTTATAATGTATTTCTTATATTCATTAACCTCGTGTCGTGTCCTGGTGGAACGCCGACGTGAGTTTCGACAGGGGATGCTTGCAGTCTATGTTGATCTCAAGAAGGCATTTGACTCAGTGCATCGTGAGTCACTCTGGGATCTTCTGCGACTTCGAGGGATTCCTGCAAGGACTATTGGTTTGATAACTGGTCTGTATTCTGGGACTGAGAGTGCTGTGAAGTGTGGGGCAGGTGTATCCAGCTTCTTTCCTGTGAATACAGGAGTGAGGCAAGGGTGCGTCCTTGCCCCATCACTTTTCAACGCTTGTATGGACTGGGTATTGGACAAGGTTGTAGATCAAAGTGATTGTGGAGCATCCGTCGGCAACACCAAGATCACTGATCTTGTTTTTGCCGATGATGCAGTAATCTTTGCTGAGTCGCTGGAGGTCCTGGTGATGGCTCTCGAGGCGCTGCACGAGGAGGCAAAGCCTTTGGGACTTGAGGTCTCCTGGCTCAAGACCAAGGTCCAGGTGTTTGGAGACTTACTAGATGAAGCAGTACAGTCTGTTCATGCGTGTAGCGAGGACATTGAGATCTTGGAAAGTTTTACATACCTTGGTAGCGCAGTCCATAATGACGGCAGGTCACGTCAAGAAGTCTTACGGCGGATTGGCATAGCCCACGGTGTTATGGACTCGCTCAGCGGGAGTATTTGGCGTTGTCGGTACCTGTGCAGGAGGACAAAGATCCGGATCTTCAAGTCGCTTGTGATCCCTGTCTTACTCTATGGTTGTGAGACATGGACACTAAATAGTGACTTGAAGAGACGGATCAATGCCTTTGGTAATAAGTGTCTTCGCAGAATCATGGGGTATCGCTGGGAGGATTACGTGTCAAATCAGCGATTGCACCGTGAGACTGAATCGAGGCCTACTACCTGCATAGTCCGTCAGCGCCAACTTCGGCTATATGGGCATGTGGCACGCTACCCTGAAACCGATCCTTCCCATCGGGTTGTATCTGTAAGAGACAATCCGGCGTGGAGGAGGCCAAGGGGGCGCCCACAAGGCTCGTGGCTGGGGCAAGTTGATGTTTCTTGTCGAGAGCTGCTTGGTATTGGAAAGGAGCCTGCATGGGAACTCGCGCGTGGTGACCCCCGGGAGTGGCGTCGTAGGGTGGGCGAGGCGACGCGCCCACCGGCGTATGCCCCCAATGATTGATTAATTGATTAACCTCAGAGGTTTACCCCTTGAGGCCCAGAACGTAATTTTCATTGTAATCTGGGTACCATTAGACGATTTTTAGTGACGTCCAGATCTTTCCTTTGCTATAAAAAAATGTGTGTTTTCGAGCCATATAATTACGAAAAGTAACTGAATATACCAAATTAGTTAGTCGACAAGATACTAAACAGGTCATATCTATAAAATATTGCATATATTCACTAAAAATCGTCTAATGGTACCCAGATTACAATGAAAATTACGTTCTGGGCCTCAAGGGGTAAACCTCTACCAATGATCCTCCTCTCATGACCTGTTTCTAACGTGTATTTCGACTGTTGTGGGAATTGAATCTTTATTATCCACTATGTGTCTTTCTGTAGAAGTGTTATTGTTTTCTAGAGCAGTGTTATGTTGTTGGTGGGACCCTTTTTTTTTTTTTTTTCCTTACGTTTGAGCCTATAGCGCCTGTAGGTTACTTATGAGCTTTGTTTTGTGTGTATGGTAATGCAATTTTGTGGACTTCCTTGGTACGCTGTTTACTTGGTGTTGGGGTTATTCTGGTCCTACTCCGTGTATGTAGGATATTCTAGTCCTACTCCGTGTATGTAGGATATTCTGGTCCTACTCCATGTATGTAGGATATTCTGGTCCTACTCCATGTATGTAGGATATTCTGGTCCTACTCTGTGTATGTAGGATATTCTGGTCCTACTCTGTGTATGTAGGATATTCTAGTCCTACTCCGTGTATGTAGGATATTCTGGTCCTACTCCATGTATGTAGGATATTCTGGTCCTACTCCGTGTATGTAGGATATTCTGGTCCTACTCTGTGTATGTAGGATATTCTGGTCCTACTCCGTGTATGTAGGATATTCTGGTCCTACTCCGTGTATGTAGGATATTCTGGTCCTACTCCGTGTATGTAGGATATTCTGGTCCTACTCCGTGTATGTAGGATATTCTGGTCCTACTCCGTGTATGTAGGATATTCTGGTCCTGCTCCGTGTAAGTAGGATATTCTGGTCCTACTCCGTGTATGTAGGATATTCTGGTCCTACTCTGTGTATGTAGGATATTCTGGTCCTACTCCGTGTATGTAGGATATTCTGGTCCTACTCTGTGTATGTAGGATATTCTGGTCCTACTCTGTGTATGTAGGATATTCTGGTCCTACTCCGTGTATGTAGGATATTCTGGTCCTACTCTGTGTATGTATGATATTCTGGTCCTACTCCGTGTATGTAGGATATTCTGGTCCTACTCCGTGTATGTAGGATATTCTGGTCCTACTCCGTGTATGTAGGATATTCTGGTCCTACTCTGTGTATGTAGGATATTCTGGTCCTACTCTGTGTATGTAGGATATTCTGGTCCTACTCTGTGTATGTAGGATATTCTGGTCCTACTCTGTGTATGTACTATGATATTCTGGTCCTACTCCGTGTATGTAGGATATTCTGGTCCTACTCTGTGTATGTAGGATATTCTGGTCCTACTCTGTGTATGTAGGATATTCTGGTCCTACTCTGTGTATGTAGGATATTCTGGTCCTACTCTGTGCATGTAGGATATTCTGGTTCTACTCTGTGTATGTAGGATATTCTGGTCCTACTCCGTGTATGTAGGATGTAGGTATGGAACATCTATGTAACCTCTGTGCAATAATGTCTTTTTTCGTGTTAATGATTTGTTTTACTCAATATTTACTTTGGTTCAGATATTAAGGAATTGACGAAGAATAACGAATGATTTAGTTTGTTTATTTATTTATCTATATGTTTATTTATTATCTATATTTATCTATCTATACAGACGTGTTAGCTTTGTGTGAGTCTGTGGAAGTGATTACTTTGTGATGTATATATAGAGTTTGTTATTATTTTGTAGACTTTATTTATTTTTGTACTATTTTGTTGGCTTACTGTAGTGTGCGGTAGACGAGTAATTGTAGTCTTCATAAAAAAAACTCAATACAAACACACACACCACACCACAACACTCACCACACACACACACCACACAACACACACACACACACACCACAACACACAACACACACACACACACACACACACACACACACACACTGGAGGGTAGGATTGTCGCCCTTTCCTCCTGTCGAGCTGTGAGGTGACAACCCCCCCCCCACCCACCCACCCACCCACCCCACCACAACACCACACACACACACAACACCACCACACACACACACCACACACACACACACACAAACACACACACACACACACACACACACACACTGGATTCCCGCCCTTTCCTCCTGTCGAACTGCGAGGTGACAACTTCTCTCCTTGGGTCAAACTTGCCATTCTGTGCTTGGGTGAACAGTGAGGCCATGTGAAGGGAGGCCCCAAGGAGACCCCTCAAACTTTGCCTGGACTTACCATGGGCAGAATTATTCAAGCTCCGGACATGTGAATTATTGGCACAGCAAACTAGCCACAACATCAGGGCATAATGATAATGACGATGATAATGATAAGAGTAATAATGATGATAATACTTACTCATATATAAATAACAGTATTGAAAATGATGATGCTGATGATTGACTGATGAAATGAATGACTCGCCGCCATTTAAAATTTTGTGAGAAAACTTTTGACATGGAGTATACCAACAGAAGCGGAATTGTCGTACTTTCCTTGATATTTCGGTCTAGCAATACAAGCAGCCAATAATATTCGAATGTAACTAGACCAAGATGTAAAAAAAGA
>JACEEZ010017084.1:0-54673 GCA_016584305.1 Chionoecetes opilio
TAAGTTTTTTTTACCAAGTTTAAGTTTTTTTTACTAAGTTTAATTTTTTTTTACTAAGTTTAATTTTTTTTACAAAGTTTAAGTTCACTCATTTTCTCTAAATGTCTTTAACCCTGCAGGCCCAGAACGTAATTTCCATTGTAAGCTGGGTACCATTAGACGATTTTTTAGTGACTATAAGCAATATTTTATAGCTATGACCTGTTTAGTATCCTTGGCCACTAACTAATTATGTATATTAAGTTATTTTTCGTAATTTTATGGCTTGACATCAGACCCTTTTTTATACCCAAGGAAAGATCTGGGCGTGAAGGGTTAAACTGTCTCACTATTTTCAGGTCTTTGCTGGGTAAGGTACTATGGACCTCTATTTCAATATCTCTAAGTTTCTCACTTTCTCTAACTTTCTTTAAATTTTCTCCCTATTTTCAGGTCTTTTCTGGGCAGGTGGGACTTCGGGCTGTCTGGGGAAAGACGAAGGCTGTGTTAGCTAGAGGAAGGAGGACAGAGGGGCAGAGGCTATATAAGAACCCTGTATAACCCTCTCCCCCCTCCCTTCAACACCCCCCCACACAGCCACACCCTCACCCCCTGTAAGTCATGAACAATCTACAGAAAAGTTGATTTATAAAGAAGATACAAACATTTTATTAGGACAGAAATGCATGAAAAAAAGCGTCGTAGAAAACTTAACTTAACTTTCTGACGCCTGGTAGATGTGGGGGGTGGTGGTGGGGGGTGGGTGGTTGGGGTGGTGGTGGGTGGTGATGGTGATGGTTGGTGGTGGGTGGTGGTGGTGGCGGGCGGTGGCGGTGTGGTGATGGTGGTGGTGGTGGCGGTGGTGGGGGTGGTGGTGGTGGTGGTGTGGTGATGGTGGTGGTGGTGTGGTGATGGGTGGTGTGTGGTGGTGGCGGTGGTGATGGTGGTGGTGGTGTGGTGATGGTGATGGTGGTGGTGGTGGTGGTGGGTGGCGGTGGTGATGGTGGTGTGGTGATGGTGGTGGTGGTGGTGGCGGTGGCGGTGGTGATGGTGGTGTGGTGATGTGGTGGTGGTGGTGGTGGGGGTGGCGGTGGTGGCGGTGGTGGTGATGGTGGTGTGGTGATGGTGGTGGTGATGGTGGTGGTGGTGGTGGTGGGGGTGGTGTGGTGATGGTGGTGGTGATGGTGGTGGTTGTGGTGGTGGTGTGGTGGTGGTGGTGGTGGTGGTGGTGGTGTGTGGTGATGGTGGTGGTGGTGGTGGGTGGTGGTGGTGGTGGTGGTGGGGTGGTGGTGGTGGGTGGTGGTGTGGTGGTGGTTGGTGGTGGTGGTGGTGGCGGGTGGTGATGGTGGGTGGTGGGTGGTGGTTGGTGGCGGTGGTGGTGTGGCGGTGGTTGGTGGTGATGGTGTGGTGATGGTGGTGATGGTGGTGTGGTGATGGTGGTGTGGTGATGGTGGTGGTGGTGGTGGTGGTGGTGGTGGCGGTGGTGTGGTGTGGTGGTGGTGGTGTGGTGGTGGTGGTGTGGTGATGGTGGGTGTGATGGTGGGTGGTGGGGTGGTGGTGTGGTGATGGTGGTGTGGTTGGTGGTGTGGTGATGGTGGTGGTGGTGGGTGTGGTGGTGGTGGCGTGGTGGTGGGATGGTGGTGTGGTGATGGTGGTGGTGGTGGTGGTGGTGGTGGTGGTGCGGTGGCGGTGGTGATGGTGGGTGTGGTGATGGTGGTGGTGGTGGGTGAGGTGGTGGTGGGTGGTGGTGGTGGTGGTGGTGGTGGTGGTGGTGGTGGTGGTGGTGGTGGTGGTGTGATGGTGGTGTGGTGATGGTGGTGTGGGTGGTGGTGGTGTGGTGGTGGTGGTGGTGGTGTGGTGGTGGTGTGGTGGGGGTGGTGGTGGTGGTGGTGTGGTGGTGGTGTGTGGTGGGTGGTGTGGTGGTGGTGTGTGGTGGTGGTGGTGTGGTGTGGTGGTGTGTGGTGATGGTGGGGTGGTGGTGGTGTGTGGTGTGTGTGGTGGTTGCTGGTGGTGTGGTGGTGGTGGTGGTGGTGGTGATGGTGTGGTGGTGGGTGGTGGTGGTTGGGGTGGTGGTGGTGGTTGTGGTGGTGGTGTTGTGTGGGTGGTGTGGGTGGTGGTGTGTGGTGTGTGGTGTGGTGTGGGTGGTGGTGGTGGTGTGGTGGTGTGGTGGTGTGTGAGTGGGGTGGTGGTGTGGTGGTGTGGTGGTGGTGGTGGTGTGGTGTGGTGGTGTGGTGGTGTGGTGGTGGTGTGGTGGTGGTGGTGTGGTGGGTGGTGGTGGTGTGGTGGTGGTGAGGTGGGGTGGTGGGGTGGTGGTGGTGGTGATGGTGTGGGGTGGGTGGTGGTGTGGTGGTGGTGGGTGGGTGTGGTGGTGTGGTGGTGGTGGTGTGGTTGGTGGTGTGGTGGTGTGGTGGTGGTGGTGGTGGTGTGGTGGTGTGGTGGTGTGGTGGTGATGGTGGTGTGGGTGGTGGTGGTGGGGGTGTGTTGGTGGTGGTGGTGGTGGGTGTGGTGGTGTGTGTGGTGGTGGTGGGTGGTGGTGGTGTGGTGGTGTGTGTGGTGGTGGTGGTGGTGGTGGTGGTGTGGTGGGTGTGGTGGTGGTGGTGGTGTGGTGGTGGGTGGGTGGTGGTGTGGTGGTGGTGGTGATGGTGGTGGTGGTGGTGGTGTGTGGGGTCGTGGTGGTTGGTGTGTGGTGGTGCGTGTGGTGGTGGTGGTGGTGGTCGTGGTGGTGGTGTGGGTGGTGGTGGTCGTGGTGGTGGTGGTGGTGGTCGTGGTGGTGGTGTGGTGGTGGTGTGGTGGTCGTGGTGGTGTGTGGTGGTGGTGGTGTGGTGGTGTGGTGGTCGTGGTGGTGGTGGTGGTGGTGGTGATGGTGGTGTGGTGGTGGTGGTGGTGGTGGTGGTGATGGTGGTGGTGGTGATGGTGGTGTGGTGGTGGTGGTGATGGTGGTGGTGGTGGTGGTGATGGTGGTGGTGGTGGTGGTGATGTGGTGGTGGTGGTGGTGGTGGTGTCTGGTTGAAGAAAGGGAATGAAAGAAAGAAGGAAATAAAACGAAGAGAAGGAAAAGGAAGGAAATGAAATAAAGGAAGGAGGAAGGAGAAAGTAAACAAAAGTAGCAAGAAGGAAAGGTTATGCAATAAGTATGTCTTGTCACGCCTCCTCTCCTTCACTCTTATGACTAAAATATATTACAATTATATTACACTATCATAACCACAACACACAGCATGCAGGTTATTTGCCTACGTGAGGGAAGTCAAAGACAGCGATAACGTGCACCCCCCCCCCCCCCCGCACCAGAAGTGCCTCCCCTCACCCCACACACTGGAGAGAGGCAGGGAGGAGAGGTGAACTGGGGGGACAAGGGGGTTTGGGGGAGTGGCGGCGGGGGGTGCCTACTCTCACAAGCTCTCAGCAACACACCACAACACCCACCAATGTCTCCCCGCACACAAGATATCCCGTGAAGTATTTCCTTATACTACACACCAAGGCCAAAGGAGAGATTGACCTTCCTCCCTTGGCCTTGCTACACACTGTTTTCACACACAGGTCAAAATGAACGAGGACTGCGCGGTCATTTTCTGAGACACTGACTATGTAGTTTTTCCTTGTCTAAAATTAGTGTATTTTTAAGATGGAGGTAATATACACTCTCCTCGCCCTCCTTCCCAAGTTAAAATGACTAACACTACTAGAATTCTTATGTTATTTGCTATACAAGATCTAGAAATAGATGACTTTTCCTGTTATATTTCCTATTTCCTGCTATATTTCTGCACTATTTCAGTTCCCTATCATGTAAACATTGCTAAAAACTGCACTGATTCCGCTATACTTACAGACACGCGTAGTACTTCCTGCCTCACCCCTGTTCCTCCACACTGTGAGTTAGATAGACGCTAAGCATACCTCCCTCTCCCCCCTCCCCTGTGATTGGCCAGCGGGGAATCCGAAGATGGACTAAATAGTTTCATAATCCTTATGTATGAAACATTAAATCACTCACACACTCGTCATTTCTTGTGTTCTATATGACTTCTTTGCAGGTCTCGACGTATTTTAGTGTAGAGGAGCACCTATTGCTACACTATACCCTTGTTATAGCCGCCTTATTGTAGAAATATGGGTGGAAATAGCTAAAGTCTCGTGTTGGTGAGTCGAGCGGCCTATTATATTCAAAGCACTGAAGCTTGTGCTCGCGCCGGGAAGAGACGAGAGAGCAAGGAAGGGGATGAGAGGATGGGAGGGGAGGAAGGCGAGACAAGTGTGTTTTCCTGACCCCTATACAGGTTACCAAGGTTACCATTAGCTGAAGAGAACGTAGGAGGTGCAATTGGTAAGGTGTTTTTGTCCTCTGTAACACATAGGCCATTGCGAGGCCAGGCAAGGGAGAATACATCGTGTAATGAGAGGGAGGGAGGGAGGGAGGAGGCGGTGGTAGGCTGGTAGTGGTGGCGATGGTGGTTGTGTTGCCATACATGATGACTTGCCGGGTATTGCCATTTGCCACGTTCAATCATTACTTCACATTAATATCTAGAAGTCATTTGAGTGTTCCTCATCTTACAGTCTTGTCCAACCATGTTTCTCTCCTCCCTCCTCCTACGTTTCTCTCCTCCTCGTCTTCTTCCTTCTCCTCCTTCCTCTTCCTCTTCCTCTTCCTCTTCCTCTTCGTCCTCGTCCTCGTCCTCGTCCTCGTCCTTATTACTCAACTCCTTTTCTCTTCCTCCTTTTTTCCCTCCTCCACCCCATCCTCCCACGATTATCTCCTCCTCCTCCTCCTCCTCCTCCTCTTCCTTATTATCTAACTCCTCCTCCTCCTCCTCCTCCTCCTCCTCCTCCTCCATCCACCTTCCCGAATATTCCACCACCTCCCTTCCACTCTACTCCTCCACCCCATCCACATTCCACATACACTCCACCTCCCTTCCACTCTAAAATACAAGCAAAAATAAGGAAGCTACAAGAGGCCGCGAGGCCTACCGTAGATAACAGTGAAGTCGCCACCTGCAGTGATGTCGCCAGGCGCCAAATATTACGAATTATAGCATCACTACTGATTTTTATGTGCCACTGAAGATTGATACACAGTGGGTTTATATATGACTGTATAATCTCCCCGTTTCAGCGTTGTTTTTGCTTTGTATCTGCAAATATAACTGTTGCGCATTTTGCTTCTCAAGTTTTTCTTTCGCGCGACGACAGACAGTAGTTGATCAAATTTCAGGCGACAGGACACAAAACTTGCCAATCTTTCAAACTTGAATAGAATTTGCTTTCACGTTGGAGGGGAAATTTTATATATCCAAGCATCTTCCGCAGGTAATAATATAGAGACTTGTTTTACTTTACCTCTAATTTCCCTGAATTCCCCAGAGTGGTGACTCAACTGTTGGTTAAAATACTAGCTGGCGACTTTACGTAGTGGGTTTATAGCAAGGTCGCCACTCGGTTTTATTTTTGTAATTTGTTCATTTATACCCCTACTATGACACAGATGAAGACACAAAAAAAACACAGACTTTCCAGATAGCCCCTTCAACTGCCCTTTGAAATCATGGATGTAGAAATGTAATATTAACGCCCCACACCCTGTACAAAACAAAGAAACGTAGAACTGGCGACTTCACTGTTATCTACGGTACTACTACTACTAATAGTAATATAATATTACTAATACTACTACTAATAGTAATAATAATATTACTACTACTAAAAATAATAATATCACTACTACTACTACTATTACTATACTACCATACTACTATTTTACCACTACTACTATACTACTACTACTATAATAATAATAATAATATTACTACTACTACTACTAATAATAATTTTACTACTACAGTAAAAGCCTTATAACTCGGCACTGTTAACTCGGAATTTTATATAACTCGGCATGGCAAAGACAAAGGTTGTTGTTGTTTTCTCTTTTTTTACATTTTTTTTTTTTTTTTCCCACCTATGCCTATAGCGCGTGTAGGCAGTGAGCTCCAGGGGTGGGATGGTAGGCCCTGGAGGCTCACTTGAGGGCTGTGATGGTTGGCCCTCGCCCGTTGGTGGCGCAGGCAGGATTGTTATAGTGACGCCATTAGAGGCTCATGCCGCCCCCTGTGTCCTCCCAGGCACTCACAGTCGCGGGTTTAGAGTTAATGGACAGAGCATAGTGTTGCAGTAACTAAGGGTGCCTCAAGTGATGTAAAATTAAGTTGTACAGGTACAGTACTGTATACAATACAGTACAGAGTTGTGATTATAAAGTGATTAAAGTGATACCAGTGTTAAAATGCGACAGAGTCCCCCTAACATCTTCTACATGTTACAACAAGGCTGCCCTCTCCTTGGATTACAGGCCTGCTGCTACCCGTTCATTGGTAAGTGTTGCCTTTATGCTTTTACAGTACTGTATTATTATTATTAATTTTTTTTTTTTTTTTTTTTACCAATATCAGAGGACATTGCATAACTCGGCACATTGAATAACTCGGCAAGGGCCAGAGCCCCTATCGTGCCCAGTTATAAGGCTTTTACTGTACTACTACTACTACTACTACTACAGCCACTACTACTACTACTACTACTACTACTACTACTACTACAACCACTACTACTAGGCCTACTACTACAACCACTACTACTACTACTACTACTACTACTACTACTACTACTACTACAACTACTACTACAACCACTACTACTACTACTACTACTACTACTTACATACTATACTACTACTACAACCATACTACTACTACTACTACAACCATATTTATTTACTACTAATACTACTACTACTGTTGAAACCAGCGACAGAAAGGTCTGAACATTTTTTTTTTTGTATAAGTCAGCCCTGAACTTGGGTTTTCTATGGTGCGCCATTTTAAGATAGTATTTTGATCACATACTTATATAATATATTGTGACTGGTTTAATGTTAATTAGGATGTCATTTTTTTTATAGATACTAGAAACTTTTTTTGTAAGTAAAATTTTAGATGTAAGCAAGGGTTCTTAATTTTCAAGTATTGGGCGCTGTAAATATTCTAGATAAAGCAGAACCAAGAACACAACCCATCCAGCCTTTGCTCTGACCCTTTCTCGTCTTATTATGAACATTTGCCACAGATGTTGAAGCAATTTAACTTTTTGGTGCCCAGACCCCGGGAGGTGAAGACTTTAAGGACCTCTTGTGAGTAATTTTGGGGCATACAGAAAATATAAGATGGAGAAATTACTAAAGTCGAGAGCTGCTGCTAAAAGGTTGGGTTTCCCGAATGTCAAACCAGCTTCTGAGCTTATTACAAACGTAGATGTCACAGTTTTGAGCTTAAAATTTACAACTGATGACTTTGATCGACGCCTGTCTAAGCTAGATGAAGTGCAGTCAGAATTAGAACTGGAGTTAGAGAGTGATGCCCTTGAAGAAGATTAGATGTGGCCGCTGACTTCAGATCTAATTAAGGCTCGTATACACAGAATCAAGGCCTCTGAGAAATTACAAGATCTGCTAAGTAATAAGGATGTTGCTGATGCTTGTACCTCAAGTTGGCGGAGCTCTGCTGCACAAGTAAGGTTGCCTAAGTTAGAACTTCCAAAGTTTAAAGTGAAGTTACAGAATGGCAGTCCTTTTGGGACCAATTTATGTCTCAGTTGATGATGCAGCCCATTCCTGTGATAAGAAAATTTAGCTATTTGTTTCACTGTTGGAAGGATAAGCAAAATCAGTCATATCTGGTCTCTCTCACACAAGCCCCAATTATAAGACTGTTTGTACACTACTAAAGGAGAGATTTGGAAGGCCTGAGAGAATCATTTTTGCCCATGTTCAAGCTCTTTTAAAAGGAAAGGGTTCCTGTGAAGGCAAGAGGTCTTAAGTAGGCTACGTGTCCCAACTCTGGATTCTACGTGACGAGCTACTGACACACATCAGAAGTTTAGAAGCATTGGGTGTCACTGGTAAGCAGTGTGAAGTCTTTCTAACACCAATCATCCTACCCCGTCTTCCCAATGAAATACGAATGGAGGTGGCTCGGCAAGGTGCTGGACGTAAAACGCGACTTGGATTGGCTCCTGCAGTTCCTGCAAGAAGAAGTGGGAGAGCATTGAACTTTCGGAGACTTTCAAGGATTTACTTCAGAGAATTTAGAAAGGCAACATGAACCTGAAGAAAGAGGAAATTTGGTACATGAAGGGGTAAAGGGAGAAAGGGTCTTCAGCTTCAGCTCTTCACGCCTCTTTGAAGTTAACTGGCTTAATTGTGGGTTTTGTAGCAAGAAAAATAAATCAGAGAAATGCTTGAAAATTTTGAAATTAATGGAAGGGACGTGCTGATAGAATTCAATCTGCCAGTTTGTGTTTTAAGTGTTTAAGTAAGGGCATATTGCTAAGGGATGCTTTGCTAATGTGTAAATGTATGGTAATCAAATATTCTAATGTGTGGCATTAAATGGGAAATTTAAATATTAGTAATTTACCCCCATGAAGGTTGTACCTGAAACACAGGTCTGAACTCACTAGTGATGCCAACGGAAAGAGTTCATCGTTCAGCAAGGTAGCGTTGTCATTCAAAATATAAACCCCACTAAGAAACAATGTACATTTGCAAACAGCAAAGGTTAAGGTTGTGGAATAAAGGTGTGCTTTATGATGCTAAATTATGTTTGACAGTGGGTTGACAGAAACCCATGTAAGTAGTAATCTTGCCTAAAAAGTGGGAAACTAAGTGGTTTAGTCAGACAAATTTTTATTCAGCATTTGGTGGTTAAAAGTCTAATAAGAGCAGGCAAAGTAACATTATTCTCTGAAACTACTGATTGGGAAAATGCAAACACCCTTCTGATTGTTGTTGAAATTTCCCAAGATATGTCAACCTTTGATTAGAAACCCAAAGTTCCTCATAACTTATTGAGGGGCCTTTTCCCAGTAGAACTTGCTGATGATCATTTAATACTTTCCAGATGGACATAGATATATTGATTGGGCTCGATGCATACTGGCAATTCTTGATCCCAGTGATACTTTTCAAGTTGATGGGAATAGTAGCACAGAAATCAGTTTTGGTTGGATTCTGTCAGGAGCTTGCATGCTGTGCCAGATTTTTACTTTACTTCACATCACAATGTTGTGTATTTCCAAGGTGTCCCGACTATGATGTAAGCAAGTTTTGGGACTTAGAGTCTGTAGGGATTACTTCTAAGGAAGCTGATTGTTTTTTGAGTCTAACTCTGCCTTGCAGGAGTTTTCTAAGAGCATTAAGTTTGTTGTAGTAGATATGAAGTAGCCTTGCCTTGGAAGAGTGAAGCAGCAAAGGGTGATCTCATAGATAATGAAAAACTTGTATAAAGAGACTAGATAGATACATACCAAGTTGCATAAAGATGTTGAGTTAAAACAGAATATTAATAAGGTTTTTTGTGATTATGAGAGGGAAGGTATTATTGAGGAAATTCCATGTGATGAGATTACTTTTTGTCCCTTTCCCTACCTATTATCTGCCTCACCCTCCTGTAGTCAGAGAAAGCAGTGTGAGTACTAAGATTAGACCTGTTTTGATGCTCAGCTCGTAGTTATAATGGAATATCACTGAAAGACTGTTTACTGACTGGCCCCTCCTCAATCCTGATTTAGTGGAAATACTGATTACGCTTCAGGAGGTGGCCCATAGCCTTAGCTGCTGATATCACCAGGTATTTTTGCAAATAAGTATGAAGCGAGAAGATAGAGATGTGCATCGTTTCTTCTGAAGGGTGGGAAATGGGATAAGATTGATGAGATTTCTGCGTGTTCCATTTGGTAACACTGCCAGCCCTTTCTTATTAAATGCTACTATTCGACCATCATCTTTAAGGGTACCCACTGACTGAGTAATACAGAATAAAAGAGGATATGTATGTAGAACTGGCTAGGTGGTGCAGATGTGTAGAAGAAGCTTGTGCAAAGTTTAGTAAAGCTCAGCATATTGTTGCTTGGGTTTTGAGATTCATAAACAACTGTAAACCAAGCATAAAGAAATATTCAGGCCTTCTCACTGCTGATGAATTAGATAATGTCCAATTGAAAATGATTATTGTAATCAAAGAGAGATATATGCAGGAGAATTTAAGGTTTGAAAAAATAACAAGCCTCTCCCCCAAAAGGGGTCAAGCTTGATCAAATGGATCCTTTTTTAGATGATAAAGATTTATTAAGAATCAAAGGTAGACTTGAGTTTGCAGACTTAAGCTATGGAATAAACATCCAGTCATAATACCCCAAAAGGGGACCTAGCAAAGCTCCTTGGTTAGTTTTCAGCATAAATTTCTCAAGCATGCAGGTGTTTCTACTATGATGTCTACTTTAAGAGATAGTTTTTGGATAATAGGGATTAGAAGATTGGCCCAAAGTCTGTCACCAGGGAATGTGTAAGGTGTCAAAGACATGATTCGAGAGCATGTAGTCAAACCTGTAGCTCCTCTCCAGAACAAGAGTGAAATCTACACCTCCATTTACTGTAACTGGGGCTTGACTTGCTGGTCCTCTATTCGTTCAGATTTTCCTTCTAAGAAGTTTTTCATTTTGCTTTTCACCTGGGGCAGTAGTCAGAGCCATTCATGTGGAGCTTACTGACTCTATGGTGTTTTTAAAATGCATGCTTGCTATTCGGAGATTCATTGCCCGTGGGGGCTTCCCTTTAGTGTTTTATTCAGATAATGCTAAAACCTTTGTGGGATCTATTAATGAATTGCAAAAAAGGTATGGTCATCTATCTCCTCATTGGAAATTCATCGTTCCACGGTCTCCTTGGTGGGGAGGCTGGTGGGAACGCTTGATAAGATCTGTGAAGTCTGCTGTCGAAAACTCTAGGTGGAAATTTTATATCTAAGAGTGAATAGAAACTACCCTACATGAGATTTAAGCTTGTGTTAATTCTAGGGCCTTTGAACATATTGAAGTTGAACCTGATTGTAATACTCCATTAACACCTTCTCACTTCATCATTGGGGGAACTCATGGCTCTAAAACGCATGTGAATACCAACCATCTTGTATTTCTGCAAAAGGATTTGAGTGAAAGAGAAATCCTAAAAAATCAAATCCTTGATAAATTTGGAAATTTTGGAGTAATGATTACATAAGAAATCTACCCCTGCTGTTAAGGGTTTTACATCAAGTGTAATATTTAAAAAAGGTGATTTAGTTTAGTAAAGGAAGAAAGGATTGGAGATTTCAGTGGCCCCTGGGGTTTTAATAGTAGATGTATTTCCTGGTTTAAAGGGTGGAAAATTTTTAGAAGTGTAAAAGTCAAGACTTCCAAGGGGTTACTCAAAGACCTGTACAAAATTACACAACCCAGCAAACATTGTCATGACGGGCCGGCATCAAATTAGTGCCGGCAAATCAACAAACGGCATATTGGCATTGAATCGGCAAACCGAAAGAAGTTTCGGCCTGGCTGCGGACCCACAAATTTTGCGGACATGTTTTCACACCCGGGCCTGTGCGGTTACGTTACGTTTCTGGGGCAGATCTGTGTCGGCAAAAAACCGTAACCAAATATTGCCACTCCTGAGCCACAAAAAAGGGCCGAAATAGCATCTATAAACGTGCCATAAGCGGGCCAAACACAGCAACTGCAAACGTGCCACAAGCAAGCCCATTTAGCATCCAAATAGTGCCAAAAGCGGGCCTACACAGAAACTGAATCGTCCCACAAGCAGGCCGATTTAGCATCCAAATAGGCCACAAGCAGGCGACTTAGCATTTGAATAGTGCCACAAGCAGGCCGACTTAGCATTTGAATGTGCCACAAGGGGGCCCAATATAGCAGCTGAATCGCTTTACCGTTCCTATGCCGGTGTAGCACGCCGACTAGTTACCCTGCACGACTCCGCACGCACGACAGATGACTTTCACACAGAAAACATTGATCACGCCTCCTGGACCAGAACATTATCGTCAGATTCGTTTTATTTTTACCTAAATGTCTAAAAAAACTTAACTCCAAACCTACCCAAAATTTAACCAAATTTAAAATGAAACCTAAAGCAAACGTTAACTTAACCCAATTTAACCATTTATTTTTATATGATAATAGCAAGGTATATTAGGTTTCTTAAGTTTGATTAGGTTAAAATTTAAGTTAAGTTAAGGCTTGGTTTAGATTTGATTTGGGTTTGGTTAGGTTTAAGATAGGTTTGGGTTAAGTTTTGTAGACTTTTTTAGGTTAAAAAGCGAATCTGATGATAATGTTCTGGTCCTGGAGGCGTGGCCAATGTTTTCCTGGAGACGTCATCTGCAGCATGTGCGTAGTCGTGGCAGGGGTAGCTATCCGGGCAGGGCAGCTAGTCGGCGCGCTACACCGCCCCACTTTTAAATGAACACAGATTTGTGAATGGAATAACCTGTTGCCAGGTTTGAATGGTTTCTCAACTCTTACAGTATGAGCTAAGGCCCAATGGGCCTATAGTGCAACAAAGAATAAAAATTATCACTAATACTTCAAATTAAGCCAAAATCATCAGTCTCGGCTGCAGTATTCAGTCTTGCCTGTGGTTGAGGCAGTCTGGCACTGGCAATCAGCAATCCAATTCACAAGGGTGCCCTAATACACCATCAGGCGATGCTACAAGTATAAATACTGTAAATGAAAAAACAATATTGTGTATATAAATATAATTTTCATAAGAATATAATCACTGATTGTTACAAAGTGGAAAAAAAGGCCAGATAATGTGGGAAAATTTCTTTTAATGAACAGACAAATAACAAAATAAATAAACAAATAAATACATGAATGAATAAATAAATAATTAAATAAATCAATAAATTATATACATATATAAAATATTATAATATATATATATATATATATATATATTTTATATATATATATATAATATATATATATATATATATATATATATTATATATATATATATATAATTTTTTTTTACCCATAACGTATAGTTATAACAGGGAAGACTTTTATGGCTCTTATGGGAGCTGCCCACCCTTTGCTCACGCACTATTCATGAACATGTACTATATGTGACAAGTCATGAATATTGGATGCTCCCAAATCTAAATGATGAACGCCGAGAATAAAATTTGGATAAGTATCATCGATCGTCAAAACCTCATAAGACATTATGGGAAAATCTGACGTTAAACAGAAAGAAGAAGGAAAATGTACCTGAAAGTCTATCAATCTCTGTAAATTAGGTTGGGTTAGGTTAAGGAAAAAGAAAACCCGAAATGCATCAGAAAATTATCATTTTTACCTAAACCACTGAGAATTTATACAACCAGAGGTGTTAAGTCTCAACCCATAGCAAATCGGATAAATAATAGAATTCCACCATCTGTCAGATGTGCAGGGGCTGCCCCTGTACAGCAGGCCACTGGTGTCCTCTTCTGTTTCATTAAAGATACCATGTGCCATGCTCCCATGTTGGTGCCTTCTTCACCACCTAACGGGCTTTGATCACAAGTTGCTCTGAAAAAGAAACTAAGATTAGATTTTCATGATCCGATGCACTGTCATAAGTTTACATAACTTTTTGCAGATTTCTTATATGTTCTATCGGCCAATAATCTTCACAAAAGAGATTGTTAAAACCTGCAATCACTTCAATTACACCTTACAATAAATATAGACCACAATAAAGTGGCGTACCGAGGATGGAGGCCATGCGGCCATGCCCCCCCCCCCCTTTTGAAAAGAAAAAAATATAGCCAATATATATATATAGATAGCCCCCAATTTATATATATATATATATAATATATATATATATTATATATATATTATATATTATATAAATGATAGATAGATAGATAGTTAAGATAGATAGATAGATAGATAGATAGATAAATAGATAGATAAACAAAATTACTTTTATTTAAAAAAAAAAAAAAAAATAGGTTTTTTTATGATTTTTATATTTTTTTTCTTTTCTATATATTTTTATTTTTTTTTTTCTATATATATATTTTTTATTATTTTTATTATTTTTATCTTTTATTTTTTATATAATATGTTTTTTTATACTTATATATATATATTTTTTTCATATTATTTTTGTTTTATTATTTTTTTGATTTAATATATAAATATTTTTTTTCTTATTTTACTTTATTATAATTTGTTTATTGATATATTTTAGATTTTATATATATTATATTTTTTATTTTTTTATTTTTTAAATTTTTTTCTTCATATTTTTTTTTTTTTTTTTATATTTTTTGATTTATATATATATATATATAATTATATATATATATATATATAATTATATTATATAATATATATATTATATATATATATATATATATATATATATATATATTTTATAAAATATATAAAATTATATATATATATATATATATTATATATTATATATATATATATATATATATATATAAAATTGGCCCCCCCTTTTCAATTTTCTGGGTACGCCTGCCCCACAATACAAAATACCATATAATAGACCACAATACAAAGAATGTTGGTGCAAATCATAATGGATGAAAAGCTGTCTAAACTATTTAATGATTACTTAAACTAGTTGCATTGTAAAAATCCTGTGAATTTTGAGAGATAAATGTTATTTAGTAATCCTATAGTATCCTAAACTTTGGTCATTTACGACATTTATTCTTTTTTTCGTACACCTATTTTGCACTTTCGGGGTGTCGCATAAACTAAAATTTTAAACTCTACCAAATCCATACCAATGCATCTTTACTTTGAATTGAGATCGGCACAGAGTGTGTAAAATAATAGCCACTAACCTAACCAGGACATTGGTTGCGTAGACCTGAAGCAAGAGTAATGGGAGATAACTGCAAAATGAGACATTTCCGATTTTTTTTAAAAGACCATCATTCTTAACACACCAGAATACATAGGAATAGAATTTTTTTAACCACATACTCAATTAATGGTTGAAAGTGCCAAAATATCTTAAGAATACTGCTAATGGTCAGATTTACAAGTTGAAGGCAGTTATAAATACGTGCCTTGTAATGTAAACAAAATGCAGTAGAACCGAGGCAGGTGTTTCTTCTTTAAATGAAATGACAGTTAAAAGTAGAAACAGCATTTCTAAAATACACTTTTTAGACGTTTTGACGGAAAAAAACACTCTCCATTTGTAAAAGTATCAAATAATAACCTAATGAAACTATTAAACTAACTTAATCTGACCCCCAAACTAACCTAACTTAGCCTTGCCCTTAAAATAACCTAACTTAGCCTTTCTCTTAAACTAACCTAACTTAGCCTTGCCCCTTTAAAAAACCTAGCCTAAGAAACTTTTGCTTGCCAACATTTCATTGCTACTTTCACCTCGTTTTTCATCACTTTAACACTTGAACACTTTATTATGTTGCCATTTTACAATATTTTATGATGATTATAAAAAAGGATATGGGGTTGCAAAACAGCCCTTTACAAGCAAACGCTTTTGGGCAAAGGTGTGGAGAGAGAGGGAAACACACATCTATAGAAACAGTAGAAAGGGAAAAAGACTTGAATCCAGACACAGTCATGTTCTAAATATTAGCCCAGTAGGGTCAGTACTGCTGTATCAAAGGCTACATCAGACACCCATTCATCACAATCACCCGTAAAACTTTAGTACAATATCCTCTACTGACCAAAATTCTCCCGACATAACTGGGGGGCTGCGCCCAAATTTAGACCCCCCCCCCCCCGCTAGTTAACTAACCTAGCCTGGGCATTGATTACTTATCCTATTATAACCTCGCTGGGATCGCTGGGAGGGGGGGGGGATTTCGCCCCTCCAGACCCCCCCTGTGTAATATCTCATTTCCGTCGGGTTATAGGGATTAGAAATGCTGCAAATTGTCAGTTCTATAACTTGAGGACGGTTATAACTCGTGCCTTGTAATGCTTTAAACTGCATTACAGTAGAACCCAATCACCAAGTAAACATCTCTCCAGTACAAGCCTTATTACTTAACTCCCTGAAGCGGTTTCAATTCTAGAGTCCTTTCCGCCCTTATTAGCGGGGGGTTTTCCTCCAGACCTTCACAGAAAACACTTTTGATACCTCTAACACGTAATTATAAAGTGGAGGAGAGCTGCCCTTCACCCTCCTCCCCCCTAAACGACCCCTTGAACCCCTCAAAAATATACTATGGTAAATATTAATATTCTACCCTCACTATAACCCAACCTAACCTCAATATAACCTAGCCTAACCTCACTATACCAAGCAACCTAACCTTACTAATAACCCCCTAGAGAGACCTCAAAAAATTAATTACTAACCTTTACCTCAATATAACCTAAACTAGCCTGGTAAATTCTAGTTCCCCGCAATTAAATCTCGCATGGAGGTTATTGGTAAGGTTTGGTAAAGTTATAGTGAGGTTAGGTTAGTACAATTATTTTGGGGGATCCAGAGGATGGGGTCATTTAGGGGGGCAGGGGGTTGCAGGTGGCATCTTTCCCTACTTTATATTTACGTGTTAGAGGTATCTGAAATGATCTGTTAAGGTCTGGAGGAAAAAAAAAACTAATAAGGGCGGGAAAGGACTCTAGATTTATCGGAGGTAAAGCAAAGTTCTGAGGCTTTTATAGTCTTGTCTATATATTTGAGCATTTATCATCTCTAAGTGTCACCACCCTTTCCTACGTACCTTTATAAGTCTTTGTGGAGTAGATGAAGTCGATCCTCAGCCTGAGAGGCCTGTAAGAGCAGTAAATGTAGAGCCGCGGCCGCCCGGCCACTTCCACTGGTAATATTTTGAATATTGGCTTCGAGACAACGCCGTCACAACGGGCGCGAGTGGCCAACAGCTGGCTACGATTCAGCCACCTAATAATCAACAATTATCCTTAATCCGAGCTTTGAACCCTATTTTAAATCCTTCGGCCCCGGCCATTCATGTCACATTTCCACTTAATATATTATCCTTGGGGCCCAGTCAAGGAAGACTGTGTTGGGCCTGTACGAATTTTATCAATAATTGGCCGATATATAGTTCCCACTGCGGGGCCGACATCGGCTTCATCCGATTTGCCGAAACCAGTCGCCCTGCCGCCGGTGCCGATACGTACCCGGCACAAGCCGACACAGGCCCGCATAGCCCATGTTTGCTGGGAACTTGAAATATCTTGTGCTGATTCTGATGTTATGGCTAAAACTGTTCAAGAAGCCAACTCTTGTATTAAGAATTTGGATGAGAGACGTACCCGTGCTGGTCGGCTAACCAAGGCTCCAAGTAGATTAGATTTGTAAGCCTATTTGATATTTATAATAATATGTTGGACTATGAAGAGGAAGTATTTGTATTTGTAATATTATTGGGAACGACTTTCCATTCTTGATGAGATAGTAACATGTTGGATTATGTTGACATGTTGATGTGCTTATGTTAAGCAGTATTTTTATAGATTTCTTAATTCCTTCATTTATATGAATTCGAAAACTCCTATGGTCGGGAGTCATTTGAAACCGAGCGCGCGACAGAAGGTCTGAATTTTGTTTTTATATTAGTCAGGCCATTAACTTGGTTTGTCTATGGTGCGCCATTTTAAGATAGTATTTTTTGATCACATACTTATATATATAATATTAGTGGACGGTTTACTGTTAATTATGAATGTCATTTTATTTTATATACTAGACTGTTTGTAATAGAATTTTAGATGTACGCAAGGGTTCTTAATTTTCAATGTATTGGGCGCGTGTAAAATGTCTAGATAGAGCATAACCAAGACCACAACCCATCCATCCTTTGCTCTGACCCTTTCATCGTCTTATTTATTGACATTTGCCACAGATTTTGAAGCAATTTAACACTCTACTTTAAATAGGCCTAAATTAAGAGGAAAAAGGTCTGGTTTCGAAGAATAAGCGACGTCAATAACAAGATTTTGAGGCAACGGCGTATCCGCTTACTGCCATTGCCTTTAATACCTATTTAAGTGTGTCTTTAGTGATGCTGTCATCGCAGGTGGAAGTAAATACGCTATGACTGAATACATTGGTCTTTATTTATAGCGGTGTGTGTGTTTATTTAACGTTCATAAGGCGATTCTATACAAGGCTCTCTCTCTTTCTTTGTGACGAGTCGCTTCCTCTCTCTCTCGTCTCTCTCTTTCTTGGGACCCCCCTTTTACGCGCTCTCTCCTCTCTTCTTGTGACCTTTGATGAACGGCGCTCTGTCTCTCTCTTCTCTCTCTCTCTCTCTCTATCTCTCTCTCTCTCTCTCGTATCTCTATCTATCTATCTATCTGTCCTGTCTCGCTCGTCTACCTATATTTATCTCTCTCTCTCTCTCTCGAACCTCTCTCTCATCTCTCTCTCTCTGTTTGGCATAAATAAGTCACACACCAATACTTATTTTATGCCTATAACGGAAATAATATGTCAGCCCATTCCTATGTCTTGGGTCTTTTGGACAGGCCAGGGTGTGGGCTACAGCCTTAAGATACCTTTTAAGTGTTGGCAAGTCTAGCTACTCGGGCAAAGGGTAGCTGTGAGATCGCTACACAGCGTCTAGCTGTTACGCCTTTGTGTGTGTGTGTGTGTGTGTGTGTGAACGTTGATTAAGAGAAAAGGTGGTTGCATTATAAGGTGTGACGCCGAGGCAGTGTGTGTGTGTGTGACCTAAAGAGCGAACGCGCAGTTCTCGTCCACTATAACGGCGTGAGCCCCGTACCGCCGCGGCCACGGGTACGGCGGGGTTCTATAGTGGTCCGTAACAAGCTACTCTCGGGCACGCGGGACTCGAACCTAGGATCAGCGCATCAAGGTATACCCTGGGTACGTCTCTGTAGTATTCAGCGGGAGACACTTAGCGAAAACACGTCAAAATATTCCATTTACCGGATCAAAATAAGGTCAGTCCTTTATTTCAGGGAGAATATTACGCTGAAAGGCTAATATGGCGGCTATGTATTATCGTCCACCCTATATTTATCACTAATAATACTCTTAGTGTCACTAATATGCCATAAATAAGGTATTTAAGGGTAAATCTCGCCTTATTTCCCATTAAATAAGGCTATATATTGGGAATAAACAACAAACTTGGCCGCCATGTTGGTTCCTGGAAGCTGATTGGCTGAGAGATGTAGGGAGAGATGCGAGGCCTCTGATTGGCCCTTAGCCTTTGGCCTCGCCGCCATGGTACGAGGTGCCAATTACGCATTTTAAAACGTAATAATCACTTTTTTATTCGTGCACTGATATAGGATTGCATTACCTTATTGAAAACCCTAGTTTTGTTTTAAGACTTTTTCCATAAAAAGTCTGAGTTTAAGGCCTACGTAAAATAAATATGTTGCAATCAGTTAGTAAACTCGTATAATTTACCGATATTTTGTTGATAATTCTTTTTTTACACTAAATATAGGGGTATTTTTGTGTGTTTTAATATATTTCAATATTTCTGCATCGTTTTATGTATTAATCACGGGTCTGGTAAATGTATTTTGATTTTTTGTCTGAAGGGATTTTTGTTTACATTTTAACGTCAATCTTATTCTTCCTTCTAAATGAGCGGTGAGGTTATTTGTGTGTGATTAGCTATGCCTACAGGCGCAGTGTGTTTGTATGTGTATGGGACGTGTTTTTCACGTGTTTATTCAAGAAATACATCTGACTCAGTGGTGTAATGGGTCAAAGTATCGAAAAAACAAAACTTGTATTGCTCCGTGGTTTCAACACTAAACGAGGATCTGTTACTGTTTATAGGATACACACATCATATAGTATTAGCTCATATTTTATCACGATTTATAGGGGCTTTGTTAAAAAGTAGATTTTTGTTGTGGTGAATTTTGTTTTTTTTCTCGAGTTGGATGTCAAGATCAAGAAGAGCTCTGATTTAGCTCTTGATGACGTCACAGCAGCCATATTGCAAATTACCCTTATTCTTACATTTATACCTCAATTTACGCCTTCCCGTGCAATATTCAAGGCAACTTAAGGGGTAAGTAAGGGTATGGGGCTGTATTGCATGATATTACCCATTGACAAAGACAATATATGCACGATAAATAGGTAAAAACTTGGTATTTCTGGCTTCACATATCTTATTTCTCTTATTTTCTTCTGCTGTTTACCTCAATTTACGGGTTCCCTTGCAATATTCAAGGCTATGTAAGGGTTAAGTAAGGGTGTGCGGCTGTATTGCATGATATAACACCCAAGCAGAGGCAATATATGCACGCTAAATGGGTAAAAATGGGGTATTTCTGGCTTCACTTATCTTATTTGCTTATGCTTTTTACCTCAATTTACGGGTTCCCTTGCAATATTCAAGACTATGTAAGGGTTCAGTAAGGGTGTGGGGTTGTATTGCATGATGTAACACCAAAGCAGAGGCAATATATGCACGCTAAATGGGTAAAAATGGGGTATTTCTGGGTTCAAAACTTTCAGCTATTATAAAAACAAGCCTTTTATTTATATTCTAATAGATTTTGATGTGTTTGTGTCCTCACTAATAACTTTGGGTCTAAATCACCCTGTTTTTCATAAGGGGGCGAGGCGTAGTGCAAAAAACAAGGGGGGGAAGGGGGGCTGAGAGAGTATGGAAGTATTATTAATATAATCTGACGCCGTATCTCTAGACAATGGTAAAAGTGGACGAGGACTGCGCGGTCATTTTCTGAGACACTGACTAGTTGAAGTACTACTAGGTTAACTACCTTAATTAGTCACGACTTGTTATGTTAGTAAGACTTTATTAACGATATAGAGACGTATTGACGGTAAATAAGGGGAGTTTTATCCTTAAATATCCTTAAATACCCTTAAATACCCCTTAAATACCCTTAAATACCCTAATACTGGCGGACGGGACACACACACATACACACACACACAAACACACGTACACAGTGGCGTACCGAGGGGGGGGCCATGGCCGCATGGCCCCCCCTTTTGCAAAGAAAAAAATAACCAATATATATATATATAGATAGCACCTATATATATATATTTTATATATATATATATATATATATATATATATATATATTATATAATATATATATATATATTATACAGATAGCACCTATATATATATATTTTATATATATATATATATTTATATATATATAATATATATAGATAGATAGATAGATAGATAGATAAACAAAATTACACATTTATTTAAAAAAAAATTGGGGGGGGAGGGGGGGCGATTTCTTTTTTTTTTTTTTTTTTTTTTATTATATATATATATATTTTTCTCTCGATTTGTTATACTTTTTTTGTTTTGTTTTGTTTTTATTTCTCATATTTTTTTTTTATTACATATATATTAGGGTGGTCCTTAAAAACAAAAGTTGGAATTGTTTTGTTCCTAACCCGGGAATTTGTTACCATTCAAGTGGAAATCACCCTGAAATTTTTTTATGGAATTCGGCTCGTAGGAAGATGTTGCACACATGACCCGAAGTTTTCCCTCTGTGACTCGTTCGACTGGTCATGGTGTTATTGGAACATACTCCATTTCCTCCTCCTATTTTCACAATATTTTCCTTCCGAATTCGATTCTACTTGTCACAAATTAAGTTCTGAACATATTCTCCTTTCTTTTTCAGTTTGATATGGCGACTAGGAGCAAAGATTTTCTTGTGGTTCCCCAAACGGAGGTAATTGGCTCCAAACTCCCTTCCAACAGAGAGGTTCTCGGGGTCGTTCTCCACCGTCTACAGCTCAAAAAGATGACTCTCCGCGATGTCACGCTGGCCGTGACCCCCATGGTGGCTCAGTTTTGGGATATGGCGCGGATCCCAATGATCCGAAAAGACAACATTGTCACCAAGATTGAGAAGCTCCATCGGGAGTACGAGCTCCTCAAGAAAGGTCGCTATCGGCGATCGGAGGCTCAAATCTCGAAAGAAAAGGATTTTGAGGTATTTCTCGACAACCTCTTCGACGTGGCACACGGGAATGCGCTGACCATGATGACCAACCAGGAGGACAAAGAGTTCCTCCTCGCCCAACGGGAGCCAGGACGTCGAGGAAGGATGGGCGGCGTCGATTCCGTCCTTGCTGCTCAGGAGACGAGGCAATCTCTTCGCTTGGAAAAGGCCGCTGCTTTCTCCGCCCGCAAACAAGAAGAGGCTGCCGCTTCCTCATCTGTGGCGCAGCTCGAGTCCTCGCCGTCGTCCAGCTCCAACACTTCAGCTGTTGTCTCAGATGAAGAATACGGAGCAGTTGGAGGAGCGAGTCCTGCGAAGCGGGCGAAACGGGCCACGAAGAACATCGTCTCTCCAGCACTGGCGGCCTGTCCTCCGCCTCACCTGTGCCTTCCTGAGGAAGACAGGTCAACTACAGTGCCTGTGATAGCATCATAGGACGTCACCAGGGCTCATAGTGTTCCCCAAGGGATCCTCGCAGCACTAAAAACAACAACAAAGGGACGTAAAAGTCCGCGGCGGGGTAGTTAATATTGGCGGTTCCCGGGACAGTAAATCTAGAGTAGGATAAACGCCCGGGGGCGAGAAATGGCCTCGGACTGTTGCGTTTCCCCGACGTTTTGCGGTTCCCGGGCCTTCCCCCCCCTATTATCCGGGAAAACGAGGGTTTGTGTTTAAAATTATATAAAAATATATTATATAAAATTATATATATATATATATATATAAATTTATATATTAATTATATAATTATATATATATATATATAATATTTTATATATATATATATAATATATATATATAATATATATATATTTATAATATAAAATATATTATATATATATATTATATTATATATATATATATATATATATATATATATATAAAATAAATATATAAAAAAACTGTCGGACCCCGCCGAACACACAGTTACGTCCTGCCCCTCTGCACGGCAAAATTCGTGTTCGGGCGAATAACGGGTTTCAATAAAAATAGGGTTCTTTCCCAGCCCACACTTTTTGGAGGGTAAAAATTTTACTATTTTTTTTTGGGGTGAATAAAAAAGGAAAACAACTGTTATTAAAATTGATATTTTTATTAAAAAATAAAAAATCCCTTAAAAACAGAAAAGGTTTTTCTTTAAACTTAAAAAAAATAGGGAAACGGGCGCTTTGGCTGGTGTGCGGGGGGGCAGGGCGGGTGTGCTCGGGGAATCACTCCTTCTGATCATCTGGACATCAAAGCCCAAAGGGGGAGGGGAGAACAGATCATTGATGAGGTGATTACTTGTACGGAGTAACAGGTCCCCGGGCTGGTGTAGTAACGGAGGTTAGCGGTGTAGAATGTTTCTTGCTGGTTGCTGGCTGGAGATGGTTTAAAAGAAAGCTGTGATGGCTTTGGAAAGCAGAGGCCCCCATGCTCCAAATTTTCCCTTTAGGGTAAAAGCCTTCATCCACAACCTCTTGCTTGATGCCCTCTCCTGTATGGGTCTTGGCCCGTGAAGAGCTCGTAAGTTTCTGCTTCCCTCAGCAAGTTTCTAAATTTTCATGATGGTAAACACACCTTGTCTCTTGTCGTCTTTTTTCCCCAGCATCTCACCTGTTTGGGTCACCCTCATTCTCTGGAAAATTTTTTTTCCACTAAAAGGCTCTGCCCCAGGGGATAAATAAATTCTCCCACATCCTCCTCGTCATGTCAAGAACCCTTCCCCCCCCAACTGTGTTCCAGGTCTACAATGTCCTTCATTTGCTGAGTGCTGCAGGAACCCATTGAAGTCGTTGCACACTCAGGCCGAGTGCATCCCAACAGGCATTAAGGGTGTTTGGGCTTCACTTCACCCCTGGCCTGCTTATGAAAAAAAAGGCATGTGGGATTTTTGTACGCTTCCAAAGTCCAGAGAGTCCCGTGCTGTCTCTTCCACCTTTTGAGTGCTTCTCTGTACACAGCCCTCGGGTAGTTGCACTTGAATGTCTTGATCACACCCATGTCCATGGGGTTTGCAACGGGGAATTGCCCTTTGGGGGGAAGGGTAGGAAACGCACACTTCGGATGGTCCAGGTTAAGTGCCTTGAAGTTGTCCACCACATTATCCACTAGCAGAACTCCTTAATGCCGATTTTTTTTGGGACTGAAAGGGCTGCCTTCGGGCAAAAAATTTTCGGGGAACCACTCCCAACACCTTCGCTGTCACCCATGCCTTCTTGTTTGATTTCCTACCACTGACAGAAAACGCTTGTTGAGTCCCTTCAAACACGTGGGTTGGGAGCACGATACAAAGGAGCGGGTTAATCTTGCAGTCCCCTGCAGCTTCCCCCCAAAAAACAGTGTCGACGGTCCTTAAATCCTTGAATCCGGTAACTTCTTGACTTCCTTGGGATGTAAATCCTATTGCCCCTTTTCTTTTAAAATAGCCAGTTTCGTCCGCGTTGAACCCTGCTCAGGAGGGAGTCACTGTCTTAATCAGGGGCTTGAAGGGCTGAGGGATGCCTCGCCCCCCTTTCCCTTTTCGCTTACCCACTCTCACCTGTGAAAAAAAAAGAAGAAAAACCTTTTCATTATGGGAATATGGGAAGTCAATAGATAGATAGATAAAGGTGAAAAAATATTTAAACTCTTTATTACGGGAAAATAGCACAGTCAATATTAGATAGATAAATGTGAAAAAATATTTAAAGTTTTTTCCTTGCGAGCAATGTTGTGCAGGCTAAACGCTGCTTGAATCATGGGAAACCCCCCATGGTGGCAAAAAACCCGGGGCGGGGGATCCAAAGGCTCCTTCTCTGCTAGGGGGTCGTAGATGCTCCTCGCCTTTTCCCTGATGGGTACGCCTCCACTTGCTCCCGCTGGTCCCTTGCTCTGATATCCCCTTTTATGCGTAATGCAAGAAAAAAAAAATGCGTAAAAAAAAATGGGACTGTCAACGGGATGCCTCAAAACACACACACACATGCTGCATGCTAACCCCCCTGCCGTAGCACCACACACACACACACACACACCCCCCACACCACCCCCCCCACAAAACACCCACAAAAAACACCACACTCCAACACAGCCCACACCACCGCAGCACCTGTTAACACACCTGCACGTAGCACAACACACAAACACATCCTCACACAGCCCACCCACCGCAGCACCTGTTTAAAAAACACCTGCACGTAGCACAACACCACACATCCTCAACACAGCCCACACCACCCCACACCTGTTAACACACCTCACGTAGCAAACACACACACACCACCCAAAACCCCAACCCCCGCACACCGTTAAATACGTAACAAAAAAAAAAAACAACCCCCAAACCCGAAAAATTTAACCACCTGGTAAAAAAAACCCTTAAAACACCCCCCCCCCGAGCACCTGTTACACACCCAGTAGCCCCCAACACACACAATAACAAAACCCATTTAAAATGAAAAACAAAACCCCGTCAAAACCCCCCCACCAGCAGGCCCGTTCCACCTCCCCCAAAAAACCACTTGCTAAACACCCCCACCCCGCACCCTTTCATCAGGCCAAAAAACAGCCTCAACAAGCCCCAAAACCCCCGAGCAGAAAAACCCCCTAGGCCCCCAACAACACAACAACACCCTAAAACCCCCACACCCCCCCCTTTAAAACCCCGATAGAAAAAAAAACCCAAAGCCTAAACAGCCCCCCCAGAGCAGCACACCTGAGCAAACACACACCAAAAGAAAAGAAAGACCCGTTACACCCTGCCGGCCCCACCCAAACCCCTGCCCACCGCCCCCCCCCGGCAAAAACCGCACACACAACAACCCCAAATTAAAAAACGGTAAAAAGGGTAAAAAACTCTTTCATTGAAAATTTAACTACTTTAACATTCCCACCCCAACCTTTTGACCCCCCGGCCCCAAAAATATAAATTTTTTTATATAAAAATTATACCGTTTTTTTTTCCCCCTAACGGGGTCCCGGGTAAGAAGCCCCCCTAAACAAGGAGTTTTCTTATTTTTTTTTTAGGGAAAAAAAAAATCGGTAAATCAAAAATTAAAAAAAAATTTTAAAAAAATTTTTTTGGCCTTATAAAACAAAATCCAGGGATAATTGAGGAAAATTTCCTTTCCCTTCTTAAGTGGGGCCGGGAGAAGGCCCCCCCAAAGGCCGGGGGAAAAGAAAAGCCCGGGGCCTGTAGCCTCGGCGGGGCTGATTTTTAGGTTTACCCCAAAACCCCGTTTGCCCCCGAAAAAATTTTTTTTTGGGGCCTATATTTCTCCATCTTCTCTAGCAGGGTCACGTCGGCTCACAGAAGCCACTTGCTAGAGACATCAGCACTCTCTCGCACGCTTTGTCTTATTTTTTCACGGGTCTTCCAGAGGTACGAACAGTGGCCTCATGCAGGCCAAACTTCTTGCCCGTAGCAGACCAGCCTAGGCCACTATCAATCACAGCAAGCACATCCATCTTCTCCGCTAGGACAAACCTTTCCTCTTCTCGCTTGACCCTGGAGTAGGTGGAGCCGAACGCTTGGAAGACATGGCCAGCAGGAGCAGCACGACGTGAGGCAACAGCAGCACGAGCAAGAGAGAGAAAGACTACGTGTAGCAGCTCTGGCGGCCCAGGCTGAGCGTTCCCAGGCTGTCCCCGGCAAAATGGCCGCCGACAGCATCGACAACATCCGCCGGGAAATTCAAATTCGTGTTATCGCGAGTAAAACTCGTGTTCGGCAAGTCATGGGATATTTTACCTATTCGTGTAAGTGCGAGTTTCGTGCAGGGCGAACTCGTGTTCGGCGGGGTCCGACAGTATATATATATATATATACCGTATTTGCCGGCGCATAAGACGCACCTCCGCATAAGACGCACCCCTATTTTACAAGGAGGTTTTGAGAAAACATAAATATTGGTGTTTTTGAGGGGAAAAAAAAAATCGTAAATATATCAAAAGTAAAAAAAAAAAAGGGATTTGTAAGGGAAAGCCAATGCTTATGAGCCTGTACCTAAATACAATATTCACAGTGCAGTGAATGTGAATGAAAAATTATACTATAGTCTATTCACTTAAGCTGGATTCCTGGGAGCGGCTCGATGCCTAGGCGAGTATGTAACGACGCCGCTGATTGGCTGATAGCCTCGGGCAGGGTGGCGATGGTGGTGGTACTTGCCTTGCCGCAACCCAAAACCCTTGCGTTGCCTCAGAAAAATATTCATATTTCTTGACTTTACTCATCTCTTACACAAGATAGGCCTATTTTGTTTGCATCAGTAAATCAGGCAGTGATTGTTCAACAACAACACGCCATTCATAACTCAATAGGGTAAAAAATAAAGTCATGACTGACTATCACAAGAGTAGGCGGACTTTTAGGTTTTCAGTGCATTGAAATGTTGTACTCCTACCCGATATAACCAAGCTACCAGATAATAGTTTATGAAGCTGAGTTTACCATCGTGTTCATAATACATTGCTGCATATCATGAGTATAAAAAAAAATACAGTAAGACTACACTAATATTAAGATAATTAAAGGAAAGTAAAAGAGTGTATAAACATTATTTCTTGCTTATTTTGCTTCAACTCGCTCTAACTCCATAAGTTTTGGTCACATTAAATTTTCAAGAACTGTTTCAAAATCCTTATACTTTTCCGCTTCCTGTGGTATGTAGCACGTACCAATAAGGAAAAGAGTAGGTGGTCAAAATGGCTAAGAAAGTTAAAACTACTACTGCAAACTGGCACAGTGACGGGTGAGCATTGCTCCCTATATAGGAGAGACTGTTTTCGGGAGAGCTATCAGAGGCTCCACCCGTCACGGCACCAGTTTGAAACAGTTTAACTTCTTAGCATTTTGACCACCTACTCTTTTCCTTATTGGTACGTGCTACATACCACAGGAAGCGGAAAAGTATAAGGATTTTGAAACAGTTCTTGAAAATTGAATGTGACCAAAACATATGGAGTTAGAGCGAGTTGAAGCAAAATAAGCAAGAAATAATGTTTATACACTCTTTTACTTTCCTTTAATTATCTTAATATTAGTGTAGTCTTACTGTAATTTTTTTATGCTCATGATATGCAGCAATGTATTATGAACACGATGGTAGGCTCAGCTTTCATAACTATTATCTGGTAGCTTGGTTATATCGGGTAGGAGTACAACATTTCAATGCACTGAAAACCTAAAAGTCCGCCTACTCTTGTGATAGTCAGTCATGACTTTATTTTTTACCCTATTGAGTTATGAATGGCGTGTTGTTGTTGAACAATCACTGCCTGATTCACTGATGCAAACAAAATGGGCCCTATTTTGTGTAAGAGATGAGTAAAGCCAAGAAATATGAATATTTTTCTGAGGCAACGCAAGGGTTTTGGGTTGCGGCTAGGCAAGTACCACCACCATCACCACCCAGCCCGAGTCTATCAGCCAATCAGCGACGTCGTTACATACTCGCCTAGGCATCGAACCGCTCCCAGCCCAGGAATCCAGGCTTAAGTGAATAGACTATAGTTAAAATGTCAAGGGAATGACAGGGTAACCAAAATCGGTCATAATATATTGCAGGAAGCCCTACGTATTGATATTCTAATATTTTGCTACCTATGACATATAGCTTAGATTTAATGTTGTAGGTATGCCTTTGTTGCTTTTCTGCTATGTGTTTAGACCTTGTGGAAAATTTGCAGTATAGATATTGGTATTCTATTGGTTGTGGGCTTTCAAAAGTCCTAGGACTCTTACCTACACCATCGTGTAGCTTTCTTCATTCTGAGTATTTTGAGCCCCATTTCCAATGGCGCAATTTAATAATAATGGAATTACACGTAGTACCAAAAATCTACCGTTATTTCAGCCAGAAAGTTAAGTTAGGTTAAATAAGATTAGGTTAGGTTAGAGGTGGGGTTTGGTTTCGTAACAGATGATAGAGAAAAAACGAAAATTACCCATAATATGGCAGTGTGAATCGTAGCAATGTTTGCGGGGCGAACCTGGAGCGGCAGGTTGCCCACCCCCCCCACCCCCCCCACACACACACACGTGTAAACAAACATTGATTTCCGACAAAACGAGAGCCAGATTAATTCAAAAATAATAATTAACAAAGGGAAAGGTTATACTTTAAGGTAAAACTGTAAGGTAACCATCTCTACCTTGTTGTTATTGTTGTAATTGTTGAAGGGCACCGTTGTCGGGATCGACGATATTTGCCCTGCTTACACCTATGAATCTATCACAGTCACGAGGGTTGATTAGTTTTCTTCAGGAAGGTACAGGTGAAGGCTGGTTCACACTCTGAAATCACGGCAGCGTTCCGTCAGCCGTGCCTTGTATTCACACTATTCGTCACGGTTCATTCATTTTCGGCAGTTCCTGCTCACCTTCTAAGCAGACATGGTGCCTCAGAGGCTATGTTTGAAGAAATTTGCATTAATAGCACTTATGGTGGATGAAGAAGAGGAGTTGAACTCTATAAGACACTGTTTTGGGTACATAAAGCCTTGAGAAAACGACAATTATCAGCACGGCACACTTACTACGTTAAAATACTCTTTCCCAGAAACCGTTACGTGACAGGACAGTGATGTATTGGAGCCGTGGCGGCGGCGCACCGTTTAGTGTAACACGTCTATTTGTTTGAATGTAAGAAATTCTAAGGATGTGATGAGACGGTGCCGTGTCACCATGATTTTATGGTGTGATTCGGCCTTGAGGTGGACGGTGTGGTGCCGTGATAGGTCTTGGTCTTGGTTTACCGTGTGGAAGACTTTTGTCCCATCTACAAGTACCGTTGCAGCCTTTTTACTAGCACTCTTTCATACAGTTTCCTTATCTGTAGAGGTACAGGGGTTAGGATTGAGGGGTCAAGGTGGTACAAAGGCCTATGATGTCTCCTATCCCACCTTGCTTACCACTGTAGCGGCACTAACACACAAACGCACATACACACCTGCATCGGCTTAGGCCACCCCCTTGTCTGGGACCAGGATTAGAGGCCCGAGGGTGACCTGACGCTGACCTGACTTGTCCTCGCCGACACAACTGCAACACCAGCCAGGTAATTCAGTCAGGACACACAGAGACACACGCCGCGCACCTCTTGTCCCCACGTTGTACAATGACTCGCTGTCAAATAAACTACAAAGCCACGACGCCCTTTCTCCATCCTTGTGTGTATAGACAGACTCCCCAAGATACTACCGCTCACACTCCTCCTACAAATAAAACTTTAAGACGCTCTTTGTTTCACTATTCCATTTATCAACAATACTCATTCCAACGAAAATTCCATCACCATTTTCTGCCTCCCTTCTATCATCTCCTTCCAGCTGTTGTGTCAACTTGTATGGCCCGAGTCGAATGCGGGTTAAGGCGACATCTAATATGCGGGATGTTTGTCTTTTCCATGGGTGTGGGCAGGAGTCTGAGCGGTAATGACCGGTAATGGTAATGGTAATGGCGGTAATGTTGGGTGCGCGGAGGGCGTCGCCGACTGAGGTATCCCTGGTGAAGCGGCAGACCTGAGATATCAGACTTTTTACAATGGAGAGCAGCAGTGGGGGGTGGATGATGTTTACATCTGACACGGCCATCTTGGCAGCAACAATCGCTATCTTGTTGCCCCAGCTCTTATTTTCTCGTAAACTCCAACCTTTTCTTAGTATTATGCATTACTGTTGATAATACAGTTACAAATTTGTGCTCAGTAAACTACTGCTCAACACAGATCACTCCAGACCCCTTTAGTAATACACCACCGGCTGTTCTGCATTCTCTGCCCGACCTCTCATTCGCTAATATGGCCGCATTAGACGCAAGGTGAACTTTGCATTCCTTTTTAAGGGAAAAAAACTGCGTTTTATGCGCCGGCAAATACGGTATAAAATCAAATTATAAAATATATAAAATATATATATATATAATATATATATATATATATACAGGGAGGTCCCGTTATACGAGCATTCGATATACGAGAATCCGATGATACGAGATGTGTAAATTAGGGTCTATTTCAATATACCCAGATCGAAAATCCAATGCTACGAACATTCAAACTGGGGTGAGTAAAATTACCAAGTTATTTACTAAAGTAAATTGCAAGTTATTTACTAAAATTATAAAGCCATTTACTGACTATAATTTTACCTAAGGTTGTACGATAATATAATCAATCTGAAAATATGATAATTCTGGTTGCTCGGTACGACAATGTGGCCTACAAAAATTCACATCCCCGGACGATGTACAATGATTCAGATGCGCAGAGACGAGTTTGTGGGCAGTGGAAGAGGTCTGCGCACCCCTCCCTTGTCTCTTACCTACCCTACCCTCTCGAGTCTAGTGTATCACGCAGCAGCACCGAGGATCTTTCCTCTTCCGCAAGTGATCAAGGGGAGGAGGAAGAACTCTAAACCCAGTCATCCCTGTAAACGCAGTCACCCCTGTTTTCTCTTTCTGAGCCCGGAGAGAGGTAAAACAGGGACTCCGGCTGGCTACATGCAAAGCTTCCTGTACTCACACAACATTGACATAGTACTTGTGAGTGTATGCAGTTTTATGTTTTAATGATAATGTGCCCAGTTTGTATGTTAGATTGTGTGCTTTATTTTCTCTGTGTTCAGAATGCTTTTCTACAGAATAGGCTAGTACAGTGTGGTGTGAAATATAGACGCCTGTGTGTTTGTGGTTATGTATAGGTTTATTTTAGCTTGAAAAAATGCTCTTTCTTTTTTCTTTTTAATGATGGTCCTGGACATATCCTTTATTTTACCATTAGTTATGTGTTTCGTTATGAATGTAGGATTTCGCTTTTACGAGGATGCAGGTTGGAACCTAAACTGCTCGTATTTTCGGGACTCCCTGTATATATACAGTTAAAACCCTTATAACTCGGCACGATAGGGCTCTGGCCTTGCCGAGGTTACTCAATGTGTCCGACGCGTTACTTCAACTGGTCCCTCTCTGATATGGGTATTTGAGTAAAAAAAAAAAAAAAAAAAAAGCAAGAAGGCTGGGATTTGATATCAAACCAGCACCAAATAGCACACTTTATGGACGCACATGCAATCCATCTTTGCCAGCAGCTTCACCTTTTCATGCAGGCTCAGGCCTTCATTTCATTCCATTCCTAATGGAGACACCTTGCGTTGATGGAGTGACATCTGATATACAGTAGTGTATGATGTAATCCAAAACACGTAAAATAGTGGCAAAGTTAAAGCAAAAGATGTCGGGAACCAGTGCGTCTGTAGGCTGAGCGTGTTTTTTTGTGTTGTCCAAGCAACGCTTTGATTACACGATCCCAATCCAAGTTATGAGATTTGCGAAATGTGTCGTTTAGATACTATCTGTGATATTGGTTTGAAGTTTTGCATGATTATATTTCGGTCTACAAGCTTGTTGTGTTTGTGGAAGCAGAAACCAATCATTTTTCAATGTTCGACAAAAAACGTATAAATTCGGATCCAAGGACACGGTGCTTTGACGACTCATAAAACACTGACTCGCCCGTCTTCGCTGACAAGCATACACGCTTGGGTCCCGACCTCGTAGCTTACATTTTTTCCCACCTATTTTACGTCGTTTTGGAGATTTTACATCATAACGTACTGTATTCAAGATGCAGCTTCCATCACGCAAGGGGGTCTCAGCAGGAAAGGAAATGAATTGAAAGATTGCCTGAGCTTGCAGGAAAAGAGTCAATAAAAGGACAAAAAATATAGAGGCTTTATGCGACTGACGATTATGCAAGAGTGTAAGCGAGAGATGAAGTTACACAATCAAGTATTGCCTTGAGTACATATTTTTTGCCCAACTTTCGGTACATGTGCACAGAATGGAGGTGGTGAGGCATGATATGCCACGAGTTGGAAAAACCATTAGATTGCAAGTTTAGGTGAGGCGGTACGCAGAGGTGGTTAGCGTCGTACCGATCCAGTGGCAGTCTCGAAGACCCGAGTTCGATCCCGAGAGTTGAGACCATAAAATCCACTGAAAATCTTTTTGCACCGTTTCGAGTGGCCTAAGAAACACCCACAGGCCCTGTCCATTAAGACTCTACTTCAGACTGTGAGTGCATGGGACGGGTATCACGTTGGCGGCATGAGCCTCTAAGCACAGGCGTCACATATACAATGTCCTGCCTCTGCCATCCCTCTTGACGGGCGAGGGCCAACATCACAGCCCCCTCAAGGTTGAGCCTCCCAGGCCTATCATTCCACCCCTGGAAGCTCATCTGCCTACATGTGCTTATGGGCATAGGTGTGGTGTGTGTGATGTGTGGGTGTGTGTGTGGTGTGTGGGTGGGTGGGTGGTTGGGTGGTATGGGTGTGTGTGTGTGTGTTAAAAAAAAAAAAAAATAAAATAAAAAAAAAAAAAAAAAAAAAAAAAACAATATAAAAAAAAAAAAAAAAAAACATTAGTCTTTTGCTCATGCGGAGTTTATATCATAATCCGCTGTTTTGAGAGAGAGCGAGTACAAGGGTTTTACTCGTACTATAGTTATTACTATATATATACAGGGGAGGTCCGAAATCACGGACTTGGGTTCTACCGGACTTTATACCGGTATTTATTTGCCGGCGCATTAAGCCGCGGCTTTTTTCCCTTTAACCAAAGGAATGCAAGTCACCCTGCGTCTTATGCTGGCCATATTAGCGTCAGCGAGGCGGGCCAGAGAATGCAAAACAAGCTCGGAGTGGTGTATACTTAAAGGGGTCTGTGAGCTATCTGTGTTGAGCAGCTAGTTCACTGAGCAACAAATTTGTAGCTTGTGGTTTCAACAGTAATTGCATAATAACTGAAGAATAAGGTTGGAGTTTAAAGGAGGGGAAAACAAGAGGGCCTGGGGAGCAAACAAGCTGGCCGCATTGTGCTGCCAGATGGCCGTGTCAGATGTAAAAATCAATCCTTCCACGAGCCACTATGCTAGCTCCATTGTAAATTATAGTCTGAATATCTCACAGCTCTGCAGCAGCCTTAAACCTGTGGCGATACTTCACTCGCGCTGAAGCCCTTCCGCGCACCCACCATGGGTTACATTACCGATCAGATACCCTCCCCTGCACCCATGGAAAAGACAAACATCCAGCATGTATTTAGATGTAGCCTCTAACCCACATTCTGACTCTGTGACAACTACAAGTGGACACAACAGTTGAAATATGAGGATGTATAGAAGGGAGCAGAAAATAGTGTTGGCAATTTGTCGCGGAGGTGAGTTATATATGTTGCACTATTCATCTGGACTACGTGCAAATAAATGGAGCGTGTGTAGCCTAAACAGTTTTTATTTAGTAAGGCAAGGTCCCCTCCACTGCCCTCCGCCCTGCACGTAACGTGAGCGTGAAGAGGGTGGTGTAGTATCTTGGAGAGTTTGTTTAATTACACACTAAGATGAGAGAAAGGGTTGTCGTGGCTTTGTAGTTTATTGACAGCGATGGCATTGTACAACTGTTGGGACAAAAGAGTCGCGCGCGCGTGTGGTGCTCTGTGTGTCCTTTGGATCGCCTTCTCGATGTACCATAGGCTGGTGCTCTTGACAGTTTGTGCTGCTGCTGAGGTACACAAGTAAGGGTCAGCATCAGGTCACCCTCAGGCCTCTAATCTTGGGTTAAACAACGACCAGCGGGGCGTGGCGCTAAGCCTGTAGCAGGTGGCTATGTCGTGTGTGTGTTAGCGTAGTAGCTACAGTTGGTGAAGCAAGGTGGGATGGCAATAGGTAGGGACAGCATAGTCCTTTGTACCACTCGACCCCACTATCAATCCTCACCCTCATACCTCCATACGGATAAGGGAAAATATGTAGGAAAAGAGTGCTTAGTAAAAAAGGCTGCTGCGTACCTGTAGACGGGACATAAGTCGAACTCTCACACACTGGTACACCAAGACAATGTATCCCTCACACTGGCGCCACCACCGTTTTCCGCTCCAAAGAGCCGAATCATGAGACATATCATCAATGGACGTCTACATTGCCGTGAAATACAGGGCACCGCTCATTCATCATCCGTTAGAATTTTTTTACATTCAAACAAATGTTTGGAAGTGTATACACTAACGGTACCCTTCGACGACCTCGCCGTCACGGCTCCTACAGTCTAATGGTCCGGATACGTTAAACTGTCTGGGGAATGAATATTTTAATAGTATGACTGTGCCGTGGCTGATATATTGTCGTTTTCTCAAGCATTCTTATGTAACCACAAAAACAATATCACGTTCTTAGAGTTCAATCCTACTTCCTTCATCCGACAGAAGTGCTTCCTTAATGCATATATTTTCTTCAAGCATAGCCATCTGATGGCACACATGGTAATGTTATAGAGGTGACAGGAACTGCCTGAAAATGACGTGAACATTGAGAATAGGGTGAATAAAGGCTAACGTGCTGACGGAACGCTGCCTGATTTCATCACCTGTACCTTGATTGAAGAAGACTTAATAAACCCGTCGCAAGCCGTGATAAGCATTCAGTGAGGTGTGGTCAAAAGTAGTGCAATATATCGTCGAGTCCCGACCGGTGCCCTCACACAATACAACAATAACAAACAAGGGTAGAGATCGGTGCTCTACAGTGTATCTGTATAATATGTCTTAAGTGAATTTTTGTTATTGGACAACACGATGCTGGAATGGCCGAGACTTTAAGTCCCTTCTTGAATAGTTTTGATGTGTTTTAGGAATGTAATGGCTGCTCTGTTGTTGTCGGAAAATCAATGTTACTCTCACCGTACATGTGTGCTATGTCGGGGGAGAGGATAACCTGCCCCCCAATGGTACCGCCCCACAAACATGTGCCTACGCTTCACACACTGCCATATTTTATTGCGTTATATTCTTTCTTTATTTCTTCATATCTCATCTGTTTACTGAAACCAAACCCAGACAGTTCTACCTAACCCAATAGGATTAACCTAACTGAACTTTATGTCTGCACCAGAGTATACTGGTAGCATTCGTAAAGTACGTGAATCGCCATTATTATTCAATTGCGCCCGGGGAAATGGGGCTCAAGAATTATTTTCATTTAATCAAAAAAAAAAAAAAAAAAAAATATTGAAGAAAGCTCACGATGGTTTGTAGGTAAGAGTTGATACTAGGACTTGTGAAAGCGCACAACCAAACTTTAATACCAATTATCTATACACTGCAAATTTCGAAACAAAGTCTAAAAACAAATAGCAGAAAAAGCAACCAAAGGCCATACTACAACATTAAATCTAAGCTATATGTCAATAGGTAGGCCAAAATATAGAATATCAATTCGTAGGGGCATCCTGCAATTATTATGAATTTATGAACCGATTTTGGTTACCCTGTTCATTCTCTTACATTTTAATTTAGTATAATTTTTCATCACAGCCCTGCACTGTTGAATGTTGTATTTAGGGTACATGCTCATAACATTGCTTTCCCCATAAATCCTTTTTTTTTAGAGTTTTAATAACTTGATACTTTACGATTTTTTTTAGTTGCCCTCAAAAAAGATCCCATATTGTTTTCTTCTCAAGACTACTTTGTAAAATAGGGGATTGAGTCTATGCGCCGGCAAAATTACATGGTAAATATATATAATATTAAATGGAATATATTAATGATATTATATACTATATATATATACATATTATTATATATATTCGTCATATACAGGGAGGGTACCCGAAAAATAACGAGGTGTCCTACTCGTATATACTTATATATATAGTAATATGTATATATATATACATACGTACTATCTATATATATAATATATAATATAAGATAATATAATATATCTATCTATATATATATTATAGTATATATATTATATATATAATTATATAGATATATATATAGATATCTCATATATATAGATATATATATATATATATCTATAGATATATATATAGGTATATATGATATATATATATATAATATAGAATATCATATATATATATATATACAGATATTATAGATCATATATAATTTTCCCATTCCCATCATCCATTATACCCAGTATGTTTATTTTTATGAGTGTCCCAGATGCCATTGCACCCCAATGTGCAGATTCTCATTTGAAATAAGACTACTATGCTAGAGACTAATATATAGATTATCATGATGCGGAAAAATGACATAACAATAACCAAGTTTTCCCCGAAGAGAGGTTATGTGAAATATACCGTAATTGTGGGCGTACAGCGAACAGGGGGTACAGGTCGACCTCCAAGATTATAGCTCAAGATACGTATTAGGCTTCTTTTTTACCGATAAGTCGGCCCCAAAAATAACGGTAGCTCCTGGTAGGCGCAAAGCTTAAATGTGGATAGGCTACGGTACGGTGAACTGAACCTATCGCAAAAAACACATAACACCACACCACGATACCATATTTTACGGATTATAAGGACGCACTTTTTCTTTAAAAAATACCCGAAAACCACTAGCATCTTCCAAAAAACAAATGTTATAGGTTAGCTTAGGTTAGCTATTCAATCAGCCTCTCTATATGCTGGTAACATCTAGTATCTTACCTGTTAGAGTATTTCGAAAGACCATAAGACATCAAATCAAAGATACATTCTGTCCTCACCCTGTTGATGTTGACTACGTACTGGTGGGAGGGAGCCTTTCTGCTCGGCAGATTGACGCCAACATAAGAACATAAGAAAATAATGGAAGCTACAAAGAGGGCCGCGAGACCTACACGTTGGTAGGTCCTGTTCACTTAACACCACCTACATGCTACATCCACCTTCTCTTCCCATCCATGAATGGTATCAAGATCCTTTTAAAGAGCCACTATACGACTCGGCACTGACCACCTGACGACTGAGTTCCATCTCCAACAGGCCAAATATCTTCTGCTAGTGTTGATGATCATTACCACCAGGCGTCACACATATCACAAGCTCTTTTTCAGTCCTGGAAATTATACATACAAGCTAGAAGTTGTACGCTACTCCAAAGAAACATGGGAAACAGAAGAAGCAGAAAGACACTTCGAGCACACCGCCTACCCAGAAAATCAGTAGATTTTTCCCTTTCTAGATGTAGAAAAATCTGTTTTTTTTCTCTAGAAATTTCCTTCCAAAATCAGGGTGCGTCTTCCAAGAGCAGCGTATAATAAGCAGCAAAATAAGGTATATGATGATATGAATCTTACTATAGGTTTGCTTCCTGTTTCCACTTGAAAAAAACACCCTAGTCCCCTGATAGTATCGCTACATACTGTATATTATAGTAAAACACGGTGCTATGACTGGACTGCACTTACCGGCGCCCTCTGCCATTTGCATATGTGAAAAAAACAGCCCGTGTAGTTGTCTGACTGGGCGCTTGGGTTCGTGGCGGTCAGTGTTTACAATCTGTGTATCAACTGTTGGAAACAGCCTATGGTTTTGTGTTGATATAAACTGAATTTTCATTATTGTTTTATTATGTATATATTATTATATCATATACTATCATTAATCTGTGTGTTAAATATGTTAAGTAAGTTCACCAAACACAAGTTTCAGTTGGAAATATTTGTGGTAGCTTGGTGGTGGAGTCAGGGTGAGTGGTGTGCAGCACTGTTGGTGGTGCTGACCCACTGGTTGGCCACTCGCTGCTAAAGGTTCCCATTTTATCCTAGCCGTATAAGTCGACCCCTAGTTTTGGAGAGATTTCTTCAGGCTTAAAGTTGACTTGTACACCGCCATTTACGGTAGGTGCATCTTACACAAAGGTGCATATTACTATTCTCTGAAAAATATGGTATTCATCCAGCCACTTTTGATTAAGATCTATGTAAAGTTAATCTATGAGTTGTAGGTAATCATGAGCACTCATTTCTTTGAGTGTTAAATCAGATCAGTTTATTTATATTAAAAAATTATAGGAAACTTGCTATATATCAAAAGTGATCTTGATAAGTCAGGATTATAGGTCATAATGTCTTTATAATTAAAAAATCTGAGTGCATTTCACAATTTGCATTATCGAGCGAGGCAGGGAATGAGATATCAGGCATGGTTACATCTTACATGAACTGTCCTCACCTTCATATCAGGCATGGTTACATCTTACATGAACTGTCCTCACCTTCATATAGGTATGGTCATATTCTACGAATTCTCACCTTACAGACTTTGTCAAACTTCCTCGCCCCGTTTATCCTTTACATCTACGAATTGTCACTCAACTTATATCGGCAAAATGTGTTAACCCCCTAAGACCTCACTTCATTAGTTGTGTTTTTCCTGTGATTGCACAGCTTAACATTTTGATACATTTACAGCTGACCCCTTCTTTTAGAGGGAAACATTTCGAAAATTTCTCGGAACCCCCTAGAAATCAGTTTTATGTGGACGATTGGAGACTGTGTTTCGTGACAGTCACCAAACGCTCACTCAATTGCAGAAAGGCGAAGTGAAATAAATTCTTGAAACTACTAAAATAAGTTTCTTTGTTTTTGTACAGTGCCTATACGTCGCAATTTGATAAGTTTTTAAACGATAAAAAAATTTTTTATTTAGGCTATCTGTCAATTTGATGTAAAGTGCAATTTTTTCATGCGATCTTGTTCGTTCTCGTTTCGTTGTTTGTTTGTTGTTTTGGAATATGGAGGGGAGTTTCACGTTCGTTTTCAGAGACACCAACTACTTTTTCTTGGCCTACAATAGGGGCTTGTTCTAATGGTGCTAGTTTTATTTTGCGCAAACCAAAAAAAAAAAAAAAAAAAAAATGAAACCTAACCTAAACTATGTTAAAGAAACCTAACCTAACCTAACCTAACGATGTTCTGATGCCAATTTTTATCGGGCCAATATCCTATTTTTATAGACAAAAATATCCCAAAATTTTTAATAGGCGAACCTAATTAAATNAAACTATGTATGAAAGAGTGCTAGTAAAGGCTGCAATGGTACCTGTAGACGGGACAAAAGTCTTCCACACGGTACACCAAGACCAAGACCCCTCACGGCGCCACACCGTCCGCCTCAAGGCCGAATCACACCATATCATCATGGCGAAATTGGTGACAGGGCACCGTCTCATCACATCCGTTAGAATTTTTTACATTCAAACAAATAGACGTGTTACACTAAACGGTGCGCCGCCGTCACGGCTCCAATACATCACTGTCCTGTCACGTAACTGTTCCTGGGGAAGAATATTTTAATGTAATGACTGTGCCGTGCTGATAATTGTCGTTTTCTCAAGGCCTTATGTACCCAAAACAATGTCTTTTAGAGTTCAACTCCTCTTCTTCATCCGACAGAAGTGCTATTAATGCAAATTTCTTCAAGCATAGCCTCTGAGGCACCATGTCTGCTTAGAGGGTGAGCAGGAACTGCCGAAAATGACGGAACCGTGACGAATAGTGTGAATACAAGGCACGGCTGACGGAACGCTGCCGTGATTTCATCACCTGTACCTTCCTGAAGAAGACTAATCAACCCTCGCAACTGTGATAGATTCATAGGTGTAAACTAGTGCAAATATCGTCGATCCCGACAACGGTGCCCTTCAACAATTACAACAATAACAACAAGGTAGAGATGGTTACCTTACAGTGTTATCTAAATATCTTCGTGAATTTTTGTTATTGGACAACCACCGATTTTGAGGCCGAGACTTAAGTCCTCTTGAATAGTTTTGATGTGTTTTGAATTAATCTGGCTCTCGTTTTTGTCGGAAATCAATGTTAGTTTACATGTGTGTATGTGGGGGAGGCAACCTGCCCCTCCAGGTCCGCCCCACAAACATTGCTACGCTTCACACTGCCATATTATTGGTAATTTTCTTTATTTCTCTATATCATCTGTTACTAAACCAAACCCCACCTCTAACCTAACCAAATCTGATTTAACCTAACTTAACTTTCTGGCTGAAGTAACGGTAGATTTTCGGTAGTACGTGTAATGCCATTATTATTCAATTGCGCCATGGGAAATGGGGCTCAAAATACTCATAATGAAGAAAGCTACACGATGGTGTAGGTAAGAGTCCTAGGACTTTTGAAAGCCCACAACCAAAATAATACCAATATCTATACTGCAAATTTTCCACAAAGTCTAAACACATAGCAGAAAAGCAACAAAGGCATACCTACAACATTAAATCTAAGCTATATGTCATAGGTAGCAAAATATTAGAATATCAATTCGTAGGGCATCCTGCAATATATTATGATTTATGACCGATTTTGGTTACCCTGTCATTCTCTTTACATTTTAATTAGTATAATTTTTCATTCACATTCCCTGCACTGTGAATGTTGTATTTAGGTACATGCTCATAATCATTTGCTTTCCCCCATAAATCCTTTTTTTTTTTTTTAATAACTTGATACTTTTACGATTTTTTTTGTTTCCCTCAAAAACACCAATATTGTTTTCTTCTCAAGACCTCTTTGTAAAATAGGGGTGCGTCTTATGCGCCGGCAAATACGGTATTATATATATATATCTATATATATATATATATATATATATAGCATATATAATTATATATATATATATATAATATATATACAGGGAGGTCCCGAAATATACGAGGTCCGGTATATATATATATATATACTATATTATATATATTATATATAATATATATATCTATATATATATATATATATATATATATTATATATATATATATATTATATATATATAATATATATATATATATAATTATATATATATACATATATAATATATATATTTTCCCATTTCCCATCATCCATTATACCCCAGTATGTTATTTTTATGAGTGTCCCATGCTGCCCTGCACCCCAATGTGCAGATTCTCATTTGAATAACTACTATGCTAGAGATAATAATAGATTATCATGATGCTGAAAAATGAATAACAATAACCAAAAGTTTTTTCCCCGAGATAGTTTATGTGAAATATACCGTAATTGTGGCGTACAGTCGACCAGGGGTACAGGTCGACCTCAAGATTATTAGCTCAAGATACGGATTAGGCCTATAGTTTGCCGATAAGTCGGCCCCAAAAATACGGTAGCTACTGGTAGGCCAAAGCTTAAATGTGGATAGGCTACGGTACGGTAAACTGTAACCTATCGCAAAAACACATAAACCACACCACGTACCATATTTTACGGCTTATAAGACGCACTTTTTCCTTTAAAAAATACCCTGAAAAACACTCATGCATCTTCCAAAACAAATGTTATAGGTTAGCTTAGGTAGCTATTCAATTCAGCCTCTTATATGATGTAACCTCAGTACTTACCTGTTAAGAGTATTTCGAATACCATAAGACATTCAAATCAACTGATACATTCTGTCCTCACCCTGTGATGTTTACTACGGTACTGGCGGGAGCCTTTCTGCCTCGGCAGATTGACGCCAACATAAGAACATAAGAAAATAAGGAAGCTACAAGAGGCCGCGAGACCTACACGTGGTAGTTCCTGTTACTTAACACCACCTACATGCTACATCCACCTCTCTTCCCCATCCATGAATGTATCCAGACTCCTTTTAAAGATCCCTATCGACTCTGCACTGACCACCTGACGACTGAGTCCATTCCAACAGCGCCAACTATCTTCTGCTAGTGTTGATGTATCATTTACCACCAGGCTGTCACACATATCACAAGCTCTTTTCAGTCCTGGAAATTATCACATACAAGCTAGAAGTTGTACGCTACTCCAAAGAACATGGGAACAGAAGAAGCAGAAAGACACTTCGAGCCACCGCCTACCCAGAAAATCAGTAGATTTTAGTTTCTATCTGTAGAAAATCTGTTTTTTTTCTTCTTAGAAATTTCCTTCCAAAATCAGGGTGCGTCTTCCAAGATGCAGCGTCTAATAAGCAGTAAAATAAGGTATATGATGATATGAATCTTACTATAGGTTTGCTTCCTGTTTTCACTTGAAAAACACCCTAGTCCCCTGATAGTATCGCTACATACTGTATATTATAGTAAAACACGGTGCTATGACTGGACTGCACTTACCGGCGCCCTCTGCCATTTGCATATGTGAAAAAAACAGCCCGTGTAGTTGTCTGACTGGGCGCTTGGGTTCGTGGTGGTCAGTGTTTACAATCTGTGTATCAACTGTTGGAAACAGCCTATGGTTTTGTGTTGATATAAACTGAATTTTCATTATTGTTTTATTATGTATATATTATTATATCATATACTATCATTAATCTGTGTGTTAAATATGTTAAGTAAGTTCACCAAACACAAGTTTCAGATGGAAATATTTGTGGTAGCTTGCTGGAGTGAGGGTGAGTGGTGCGCAGCACTGTTGGTGGTGCTGACCCACTGGTTGGCCACTCGCTGCTAAAGGTTCCCATTTTATCCTAGCCGTATAAGTCGACCCCTAGTTTTGGAGAGATTTCTTCAGGCTTAAAGTTGACTTGTACACCGCCATTTAGGGTAGGTGCATCTTACACAAAGGTGCATATTACTATACTCTGAAAAATATGGTATTCATCCAGCCACTTTTGATTAAGATCTATGTAAAGTTAATCTATGAGTTGTAGGTAATCATGATCACTCATTTCTTTGAGTGTTAAATCAGATCAGTTTATTTATATTAAAAAATTATAGGAAACTTGCTATATATCAAAAGTGATCTTGATAAGTCAGGATTATAGGTCATAATGTCTTTATAATTAAAAAATCTGAGTGCATTTCACAATTTGCATTATCGAGCGAGGCAGGGAATGAGATATCAGGCATGGTTACATCTTACATGAACTGTCCTCACCTTCATATCAGGCATGGTTACATCTTACATGAACTGTCCTCACCTTCATATAGGTATGTGCATATTCTCCGATTCAGCTTGGACGACTTTGTCAACATTTCCAGCTCGCCCCGTTTCTTTCATCGAATTGGCAAATTTATAAGCTCAAAAGTTGTGTTTTGAACCCCCCTAAGAAATCAGTTTTTTCGTGTTTTCCTGTGATTGCACAGCTTACACTGGTTTTGATTGACGTAGTACACACATTGCCCTCAAACTCGTTGCAGAACCATTCTCGAATTTCGGTACTTTCCTGAAATCACGTTACATTATGCGGAAATGGAGAGTGTTGTCGTGACAGGTCCGCCAAATACGCTCGTCGAATTTTGCTGAAGGCGAGTGAAATTAATCTTGAAACTAATAAAATAAGTTTCTTTAGTTATTTGTCCGTCTATATGTCGAATTTGATAAGTTTTTATCGAGTAGCAACAATTTTATCAGGCTATCTGTAATCGATGTCAATGCACTGTTTTTCATTTCGTTGTTCGTTCGTTCTGTTTGTTTGTTTGGTAATTATGGAGGAGAGTTTCACGTTCGTTTTCAGAGACACCAACTACTTTTTCTTGGCCTACAATAGGGGCTTGTTCTAATGGTGCTAGTTTTATTTTGCGCAAACCGAAAAAAAAAAAAAAAAAAAATGAAACCTAACCTAACCTTATGTTTTAATGAAACCTAACCTAACCTAACCTAACCTGAATGTTCATGATGCCAAATTTTTATCGGTCACAATAATCCTATTGTTTTATAAGACAAAAATATGCCCAAAAGGCGAACTTCTATTTGATGTAACTTTCTTATTTTAGGTCCTAGGAGGGTCATCTTGGTGTCATTGGAAAGTTTGTTTCAATACCTTTCCACTGATATATCTTGCATTAGCATTTAACAATTTTGAAATTTTTTCCCACATAGCTACTTCATATCAGGCATGGTTACATCTTACATGAACTGTCCTCACCTTCATATCAGGCATGGTCACTTCTTACATGAACTGTCCTCACCTTCATATCAGGCATGGTCACTTCTTACATGAACTGTCCTCACCTTCATATCGCCAAACTGCACAAAGTAGTAGGGATCATCCTCCAAAATTATGAGGTTATAGCAGATAGTCAACTTTGTATATCTATCTCAGCCTGTCCTCACAGAGACACTCAGTTGGGTTGCAGCATTGGGTTCACATACCACACCTGCAGGATAGGTTAAATAGAGGTGAAAATATCAATGTAAATGCTAATGTCGATCATTTCAAGACAAGTACAGTTGAACCTCATTATACCGTCATCCTAAATTACGTTGTTTAGTTTTTACATCGCCAGAAAAAAAGCAGATAAATTTAAACCTATATAATGTTTGACAGGCAAACGGGTCTGTTTTCTTAAATTACCCAACATAGAATAGAGAAAACGATGTAGAAACCTATGGTACTTGTAAAAAACGGATGCATGAGGGCTAACATTTATATAGAACTATTGTCTATGAACACAAAGTATCTATACTTATCATACTATTTTTTTTGGGTTACACTTAAAGTCGTGTTTCAGTTTACGTCACGGTTTTCAGGAACATAACCCTGATGTTAACCCAAATTTTTTTTTTTTTTTTTTTTTTACATAAAGGACTGGCCAAGGGCACCACAAAAAGATGTAACACAAAGCCTGTTTAGTTGCCCGTCCCTATAATGAAGACAGTAAGAGAATAAAGAAAGAGGGGTGGGCCAATTTAGTTTGGGAGGTGTCTTGTTACTCCTCTCTTGAAAAAGATTTAAGTCATAGGAAGGAGGATAAATAGAAACAGAAAGAGAGTTCCAGAAGTTACCAGAGAAGGGGATGAAAGAGTGAAGATACTAATTAATTCTTGCATTAGGGAGATGGACAAAATAGGGATGAGAATGAGTAGAAAGTCTTGTGCAGCGAGGTCGCGGGAGGTGGGGAGGCATGCAGTTAGCAAGTTCAGAGGAGCAGTGAGCATGAAATGTACGGTAGAAGAAAGCAAGAGAACATTGCGGCGGTGAATTAGAGATTGAACACAGTCAGTCAGAGGGGGGAGTTGATGAGACGAAAGGTTTTTGACTCAACCCTGCTTAGGAGGGCTGTATGAGTGGATCCCCCATTTGTGGATTTGTGGATACACATTTGTAAATACATTTTAAATAAACAAAAATTTTAACATGTCTGAAAAAAAATGGATTTTCTTAGGATTTCCTTAGATTTTGGGTTTCCTTAGAAATTTCCTTCTCAGGCCTAAATTTCCTTAAAATAAGGAAATTTCCTTGGAAGTGGAAACACTGGTTCACTGTAACATAAGGATTGCCAGATAGTTGGGCGGGTTTATGGCCAAATTAACTGATAAAAAGTATTTACATTTTTATAATATGAGTATTTAAATACAATGCATTTAAATACTCATAAAAGTATTTAAACACTGTATATAAATACATGAAAACAAATGTATTTATAAATACAGTTCTAAATACACAAATGTATTTAAATACGTATTTAAACACACATGTATTTAAATAATGCCCAACTCTGATATATATATATACAGTCAAACCTCGATATAACGGACTAAAGGGGGGGAGGAGTGGTCCACTAAAGCTGATTGTCCATTATAGCGAGGGTATTTTCTCAAGGGTGGAAAAATATATGAAGAAAAAAAAAACGGAAAAATTGTGAAATAAATGAGAAATAATCACAAACACAACCAGACTGTGTAGCTATGTTGGGAGGTAAACAGTGACTGGCACTAAATGTTGAATTTGGTCAGGATATGCAGGGTAAGATAGATATAACTCACCTTAGGAATATCCTTTTCTGCTTCCCTCACTTCCTCTGGCCGCCACTTTGACAGAACCTCCTTCAAGGCCTTAGGACACATCCCCTTCTGGTCCCCAACTACTGGTAAATATTGGGGCTTGTATGGATTCAGCTGTTGGATCGGATGAAGGTGTTAATGACACAGCAAAATAATTTCAATTTATCATTGGTGATACTGCATACTTCAGTTTTGTTGAGTTCAAGATACTCTCTCACTCTCTCTCTCTCTCTGTCTCTCATTCTTATTCATTACACATTCAATATGTTCTTACTCATTTCAACTCTTCCTTGCTACTAATTTGATCTCTATACGTACTCTTTCATCATGCACACACCTACCCACTACCTTTCCTTGATCTCTTTTCACGAATATCAAGAACAGCTTATCATTCAATTCACTTTTCTTTTTTTCTTCTAACTTTTAACTCAATTAACAAAACTCATAATTCACTCTCATTTTACATTGACATCATAAGGGTCTGGCTAAGGGCAAAAAAACAAAAACCAGTAAGCCTGCTGTGCTGCCAGACCATAGAAAGTAGACAGTAAGAGTTTTAAGAAATGGGGGTGGGCCAATTTAGCTTTATCAGGAGCACTGACTCTCATCCTCCCTCACCCCAGCCTGTCAGCACACTGAGTCTCCGACCTCTTGGCCACACCCATCTAGCAACATGCAGTCGCCACACACACACGTAGTACCTCACTCCATATACAAGCTCCCTTTTCTACGCCATTTAAACTTGAGGCATCCGGCTGTAAAGCACTCAAGTACAGGCTCTGCAAATTATCCACTGAGCCACCCTCTCAATTAGTGGAGAGTGGTGGTGTGGTTCCCCCCCCCCACCCGTTAGGTGAAGAGGGAGGTGTGGGTTATCACACCATAGTTATGTATATAGTTCCGTAGAATTGGGTATAACATAAGATAAAATATAAGTATTGGGATATGATAAATTAATAATAATCTCAGTGGTATTAACTATTACACTCGACCCTCCATTTTCCGGACAATTAGGGGATTAGCCTGGACTGGGAGCCCCGAAAGTCCGGGAACCGTGAATGTCCGGGAGGTGTAGCCATTCGCGGACTTTATCTAGTATTTGGGGGCAAGAATGGCATGCCAGACCGCCTTTCTCCGCTCACTGTTCCGTCATCTCAGCATATTTCTCATTGTATTTTGGAATGCTTGCATTTTAAGGAGTTTTAATGTATCAGATAGTAAGATATATAAGGAAAGAGCCTGTGTTGCTAGTGGTTTAGGGGTAAGTGTGTATGTGGGTTAAAATAGTGGATATTAGTATTATGTAGTGGCCCGGCAAAATATTTACCACATTTTACCATTTACCACCCTATTTGTGAACCAGTTTTTCCCTATTTCTTTTTTAAATCTACGCTTTTCCAGCTTGAATCCGTTACTTCTTGTTCTACCCTGGTTACTAGCCGTAAGAACTTTTCCTACTTCTCCTTTATTATATCCCTTTATCCATTTAAAAACTTCTATCAGATTGCCCCTTACTCACCGTCTTTCAATTGAGTGTAAATTGATTAGCATCAATCTTTTCTCATAACTAAAGTTATGCATCCTTTGAATCATATTGGTCATCCTCCTCTGCACTGATTCTAACAAGGCTATATCCATCTGTAATATGGAGACCAAAACTGAACCGCATAGTCTAGGTGAGGTCTGACTAGAGCCAAATAAAGCTTTAAAATAACCTCAGCACTTCTACTATTAACACTTCTGGTAATGAAAACACCCTATTAGCTCTATTTATAGCCTCAATACATTGTTTCCTGGGTCGGAGGTCTGAGCTCACCCTCACTCCCAGATCCTTCTCACCTTCTGATCTTTTCAGCGATACATTGCGTATGGTGTATCTATTACCAGGGTTTTTTCTACCAACATTCATAACGCTGCACTTATCAATATCAAATTCCATCTGCCATCTGACTGCCCACTCATTAAGTTTATCTAAGTCTCCCTGCAATATGTTTATATCAGACTGTGATCCAATAATCCTACCTACCTTAGTATCATCAGCAAACTTGCTGCTATCACTGCTAATCCCACTATCCAAGTCGTTGATGTAAATAAAAAATAGTAATGGACCCAAAACAGACCCTTTAGTAGGGTCACTTAGGGCGATTCGCTTCACATTAGGTGAAGGAAGTATTTTGAGGGTCTTATCCTAAGCATTTTGTGCCGCTGAATCCGAAAATCGTAGTTGGGTCACTCGTTAGCGGTAAGTTTTCGCGCAATTTGCATTTGGCAATTTGGCAAAAAATTGGCAATTACAAATTGCAGAATGAGAACCAGACGTCGTAGAGACCTCGTTTTGGACTCAAATTGAAGCTTATTAAGAGTGCATAAAATGTTATTTAGTACTCCGTGGTTGTATCTGTTCGCATTACTGAACTATAATGGAAATTAGAGATAAGTGGAAAAAAATGGAAAAAAATATAAAAGGAATAATTTTGGCCTTAATTTCACATCAAAGTCATGAAATGTTTCTGGCTGTATCTGTTCTCATAAGGCACTACCGTCTGATTAATAGAAAATGGTAACTTTTCTCTGACTGTCCCCTCATGGTCGTATTTTATGACATACGGTAATGAAATTTCGCAAATAAATGTAAATTTCATTGGCTATAATTTTAGAAATTAGCTATAACCCGTAAATAAAATAAATTCATTTATTATATCGCACATTTTCCTTCCAGGTCTCGCAATGAATCGTGTGTCATTTGCGGTGCAACTAACGGAGATGTGGTCCTTCGACCTCGGACGCCCAAGGAGGATGTTCGGAGTATGCTGGCCAAGTGGGCTTCGAAAGGCGAATTCGTAGAGGCCCACAGGAGGTCCTCTAGAAGGGACGATTGGTCGTGGCACCGACATGTGCATTGCTAAAATCCAGCCCCACAAATTCGCGAGGCAGTACGGAGATGAGCAACAGGACCTTGCGCGGAGGCCGCCCACGCCCGGACCTTCAAGGTAAAGAAGAATTTTTTTTTTTATTTTCGAAAAAATCTTTCGACATGCAAAATATTGCTTGATTATGGTCTAGTGATTCAAGGATAGGGAGCGCTAAGTGCGTGGCACTGATTTCCGGATAAAACGTCGCAGATGATGATAAAATCTAACTCGCAGTGCGAGGAGTGGAAGCCGTGGGCCGCTTGGCCGCGAGGGCTTTTAAGCTAATAAACATTCTTTGAATACTTTTAAATTGATGTTCGAGAAATATCTTATTTGCTATAATTATTTTCATGCATAGGATTCCTGAAAGTATATTCCCATTGGTAGTTTTCCATTACATTCCCGACTAAATAATAAAAGCTTTTATCCATCTCTACTTCTAGGCCTGCCACCCCCCGCCGCCTCGAGTCCCCCGCCGCGCCAGCGCTCCTATTCCCCGGAAGGAATGCTTCTTCTGGCGGTGATGGAGACCAGCCAAAGGAAGTCCTGCACCGGGTGAGCACGACCTGGAGTGCCAATCGAATCATTGAGGCGGTCCACAATGGAACGAATTCTGAGTGGAAAATCCAGCTTCCTCCCGACCTCGACGTCCTGGCTGCCGACGTGATGTACCATAAGGGCTGCTGGAGCATTCATGTCGTCAACAAGTTGCGGACAGTGGCCTCCACTCAACAAGAGCCAGAAGATCGCTCCGTGATCGAGTTCGTGGAAGAGGTTAGCGAGAAGCTGGAGAGTGGAGTGGTTCTCTCGATGGGAGAAATAGACAGCATCAGGAGCAGCATGGTGTTGGCCGCTCACGCTGGCGGATAAAAGGAACTCCTCTCCACCATGGTCCATGGCGTGGAGTTCACCAAGCCCAAGAAACCCTCGCGAACCCGAACTGGTTCATCTGGCGGAGGCAAGGAAAGAGGCCCTGACAACCATCGGACAACCGAGGACTTCAAGCTTGCTACACTCCTGAAAGCTGCCAAAATCCTGCGTGAAGAAACCCTCAAAGAACCGAACTGAAATTCGAAGGAGACATGGCCAACTTTAACCTTCCTCCCCTCGTCAGAGTTTCGCGACCTGGGTCGTCGGTGGAGCTGGAAGAAACAATCCGCGAACGGAGAAGGGAGCCTCGATCGTCGGACAAGTCCTCATGACAAACATCTTGAGTGCAAAGCAAGCTGCGACGAGCACCCAAGCTTCCCGAACCCGAGAGACCCCTCTCCAGGTGGCGACGGCGCTGGCCATTCATCAGGAGACGCCGTGGCAACTTCTGGACCGGACGGAGCCAAGTTTCGCTTCAGAACAAGAGGAAGCGGACACTAAGATGATATATCATCTCTCCATGCTCGACAAAGATGTGGAGGCAACCGTAGTTTTCTCCGGACACTGACGTCCTCGTCCTCCTCCTCCGACATTCCCCAAGATACCTCCCAACACGTGCCTCCAGCTTGGCAAGACGACTTTCAACGTTCAGCTCATCCACGATGAACTGGGCTCTCACGCGGATGTGATCACGTCCTTCCATGCTCTGACTGGTTGCGACACCACTTGCGCCCTCTTCAGGAAAGGCAAGTTGCAAGCTTGGCCTGTGTTCCAGGCGGCCGACCAGGCAACCCTCGACGCTTTGGGTACACTCCGAAGCCCTGGTCCGCTGACGCAAGAGAGCCTGGACGTGCTGTGCCGATTCGTGAGCAGAATTTACGGATATACCTGCTCTCTGCCGCAGGCGAGGTGGACGGCACTTCAGAAGAAGAAGGGTTTGGGGCAGCACTGGCCCTCCGACAGTCAACGCCACCACCCAGCACATTATGCGAGCCCAGCTACAGGCCGTCGTCTGGAGGGGCTGTGAAGAAGGAGTTGGTGACCCTCGACCCGACCAAGTACGGCTACGGACCAAACCTGGCGCCTATCCCTTCCACCCTGCCTCCCGCCCCGCAAAGTATCATGGATGGGATGCAGTGCGGATGCAAGACGAACTGCTCGACCAATCGCGCACGCTGTCAACGCCTGCAGACTCCTTGTTCGGAGCTTTGCGATTGCTCCCCCCGAGATGTGCATCAACGACGAGGAAGATGGGCATGAGGACGTCGATGGCGTAGACGACTAGATATTCAATTTTTTTCAACTTGTGAACGCTCGCTATCGCAAGTAAGGGATTTTTTTGTGTTCTAATTGTTATTTTCCAAAAATACGCGGAGGAGACTCGGTTTCGTTGTTTGAAATTTTGTGTTCTGGATTAATACTCGGGTCACTTCGGGCGGAAAAAGGCTTTCGCTTCACCTTAGGTGAAGGAAGTATTTTGAGGGTCTTATCCTAAGCATTTTTCAGTTGAAATACCCTGTTCTAACGCAATAATTGTACCCACCCTTGCACAAATTCGTTAATTAAATGTGTCCTAAGAACAATTGTTTGTTATTTTACTTTTTTTACTAATTAAAATTTAGTTTTTAATTATTAAGAACTCAGGCTTTAAGGCCAAAATATTCCTTTTATATTTTCCCAATTTTTTTTCCACTTATCTCTAATTTCCATTATAGATCAGTAATCCGAACAGATACAACCACGGAGTACTCATATACATTTTATGCACTCTTAATAAGCTTCAATTTGAGTCCAAAACGAGGTCTCTACGACGTCTGGTTTCTCATTCTGCAATTTGTAATTGCCAATTTTATTGCCAAATTGCCAAATTGCAAATTGCGCGAAAACTTACCGCTAACGAGTGACCCAACTACGATTTTCGGATTCAGCGGCACAAAATGCTTAGGATAAGACCCTCAAAATACTTCCTTCACCTAAGGTGAAGCGAAAGCCTTTTTTCCGCCCTAAGTGACCCGACTACTTGTGGAACCCCACTTGTCACCTGCCCCCTTTCAGATTTAGAACCATTAATTGTAACCCTTTGTTGCCTATCACTTAGCTAATAATTATCACTTACTCTAATTCAACGAAGAACCTTCCTATCTATTTCATGAGCCTTAACCTTATTTAACCCCTTCACGCCCAGATCTTTTCTTTGCTATAAAAAATTGTATGTTGTCGAGCCATATAATTACGAAAAGTAACTGAATATACCAAATTAGTTAGTGAACAAGGATACTAAAGAGGTCATATCTATAAAATATTGCTTATAGTCACTAAAAGTCATCTAATGATACCCAAATTACAAAGGAAATTACGTTCTGGGTCTCAAGGGGTTAAGAGTCCCTCGTGTGGTACCTTATCGAATGCCTTACTAAAGTCCAGGTATATTATATCATAATCCTTATCATTATCTGCTGTCTCATAAACTTTCCTATAAAAACTCAATAATTTGGTGAGACATGACCTGGCCTTGGTCAATCCATGTTGTGAATTATTGACCAAACTATATTTTTCTAAATGCTCTCTAATGTTTTCTGCAATAATAGATTACAATAATTTACCTGCCACTGACGTTAGAGTAACGGGTCGATAATTTGACATTAGTCCTTTATAACCCTTCTTATCCCCTTCACTGAGGCTGGTACAAATACGGTCTCTCAGCTATCTAAGGGTTCACTGCGGCTGGTACATATAGGGTTTCTGTATTTATACTCCGCGCTCAATGATATTGTGGGTAAATATTTTTTGTATACAGCCCGAGATAATCTGCAGACTGCAAGCCCTCGCTATGTCTGGCCAAGACTGGCTGCAGACATGGCAAACCAAGTGCGATAGACATGTTTGTGCAAATATACAAGGTGTGAGAGCAGTAAAACTTGGTAGTTTGATGGGCTATAGCCGAGGTATGGTTTGAGGACACGGGGAAAGCATGAGCATATAATCACAGGAGCCAGTCACTATAAAAATCCTGCCTGTACCTCCACGGAGGAAAGCCAACCATTATAGCCCTCAAGTGAACCTCCAGGGCCTACTATCTGAGCCCTGGAGGTCACTACCAACCATTGCTACAGGCCAAAATGTGTAAAAAAAAATGAAGGTATGCGTGATAGCCGTAAAACTCGATAGCTTGATGCGCTACAGCTGAGGGTTGAGGTACTTTTAGGCATGCGTGATAGCCGTAAAACTCGATAGCTTGATGTGCTACAGCTGAGGGTTGAGGTACATTTAGGCATGCGTGATAGCCGTAAAACGCGATAGCCGAATGCGCAATAGCCGAGGGTTGAGTGTAAATATATTAACTGCTTGGGTAATGAGTGTTTTCTGTATAAACAGAAAATAAACAGTTGACACCATAAAACTATAATATAATTTAGTCTTTCTGACCGCTTGAGGCTACATGCAACAAGTACTGGATAAGTAAGTAAAACTATATATATTCCACTGCTTACAAATGATGGCTGATGGATGGAATGCACCCGGTTACCCGGCCTGCAGTGGGATGAATTTGCTTACAATCTACCTTTAGCCTTTTATCTACATCCATATGGTCAATAAGTGTCTTTTGATGATCTTGTACTCCTCTTCTCTAAGTATACTATTGGATCATCTTGTCTGAAAGAAGGTGTTTACAGAGAACAACCTTCTTTCAACACATACGTTCACCAAACACTCACCATTCCCATTTCGTCCAGGTTCTCCCCATTTACCCACTTTTCATCTCCTACATTTGCATTCATGTCATACATTACAAGCCCGTCAGGGTGGCAAGGTTGGTAGAGACGTGAGCTCGCAATGTGCAGCGTCCCTGCGCATTCGGTCAGCGGTTCGAGTCCGCCTAGTTGGTGCTGACGTGGCGGCGCTTTGTATAGTCAATAACCTTGTAGTTGGTACTTGCAAAGTGTCTAGATAGGATGAAAATCTTATCTTATCATACATTACAATCACCTTTCTTTGAGCTCAAATACAAAGTAATTATCCAAAATGCATACAATGAAGGAAGACTAGTGTGTCATTACTATGGACAGAGTGCCAGTGTAACAAGGCTCTTGAGTGACAATGTAGTCCCCAGGAGACACCATCATTTCTAAGGCCTTGCACAGCCCATCCTGGCTACCAGCTGTGACAATAAGGTCCATGTCAGCCCAACGTGGTGGTGCATGAATCTGCTCAGTGAGGGTCTTGAGTTGCTTGACCAGAGGTGGGTATCTAAAGATTAAATATATAGGTTTCAGGGCATGTTTTCTTTGTAATCAACAAAAGTAGATTCATAAAGCTCAAAATCTCTCGACTGTTTACAACATAGATCAGTCTTGTACATATAATTTAAATGTCTGTTTATTTCCATGTTCATCCCCAGCATGTGCATTCTAAATTAAGACAACCTAGAACACCACTACCACAGTAAGAAATCTTACAACAGCTACCCCAAGTCCAGATGGG